>VXBO01007146.1:359128-454242 GCA_013400135.1 Rhinoptilus africanus
CCACCTGGGCACACTGCTGGCTCATATCCAGCTGGCTGGCCACCAACACCCCCAGGTCCTTTTCTGTCGGGCAGCTTTCAAGCCACTCTGCCCCAAGCCGGTAGCGCTGCATTTTAAAAACACTCTGTCTTTGTCTCTGAGCAGCTTTAAACATATAAAAAGAATTTAAGGTTTCCCTGAAATTTCTACCAGTGTGGTAAATGCTGCCAAGCAGCACCATCCCCATAAAGATGTAAAGTTATCTGTAAAGATAACTATTGGCTCTAGGCAGGCTCTCATCAATCAGACACTCCCCAGTGGGCACCCTTTTATCTCCAGTCACAAGAGTAACTGTTGGAAGTTTGCAGTGGATGCTTCATAGCACCAGTTGAAACCTTGTTGTTTGAGGAAATTAAAGCAAAAAAAAAATGTATTTGTATAATCCCAATTTGGGGCAGGAGGATCATAGCCAAGATTGCAAGTGTAACTGAAAATGGGCCGAGCTTTTCAATTTGTAGTGTATGTAGTTATTAAAGAGATAGAGAGAGGTTTCCATTACAATGAAATACTATTTTCATGGGAAAATAAGTGTGGATCCTAAATAGTGTTTTTGTAAGCATCAGCAGATGGAAACTGAAGCTAGACATATGCCAATTAAAAAAGATTAGACATACATCACAACTGCTGCAATAAATCCATAGTTCTCTGCCCTGAAATGCCTTTGAACTAAGCTTAAGTATCTTTTTGGAAGATTAACTTTAGCAAAATACGCGTTAAGCTTTAGTGAAATGTAAATAATTCCACTAGGTCTGAGAGTGATGCTTTTCCGCAAAGCCATTTGATTAGACCTTCTGGGTAGCTGGCTCAGGATGGAGCAGGACTGCCTCCAAGGGGGCTGGGTGCAGAGGTAAGGAGTTGTGGCATTAGGTAGACACATGATTCTGAATGAAAAGCATGTTTCATATTAGATTTGAGTAAAATTTGAATGGAAAATTGTGATGGGCCCCTGGACGGTATTGCGTATGTGGAAATAGGTAATCGAAGAACATTTTGGGGAGGCTGAGCAACATACATATTGCACACCATGCAGAAATAGTGTTAGTACAGCTACCAGGCTAATAACCTACTGTGAAAACATCTTGAACATGATGGGAGATGGGAACATTGCAGCTTCACACTTGTGTAAGCTAATGCAGTCTCCAAAACAGGATGTTTCCCCATCAGCCGTTAATGATGAAGAGGGATCGTACTGTTCTAGAGACTCCTTTTCCCTTTATGAGTGGTGGTAATTGAACAGCAGGCATTTGGAAGACACATAAGGAATTTTTACAGATTTATCTGTGAACCAGAGCATTTGCTCAGCTCTTAACTTCCTCTGGTTATGTGTTCAGGCTGATTCAGAGTATACGTATGGCTCACCTCTGCAATAGGGCGTCACCTCTGCTACCTCCTCACAGCCTTTGATTTGACTTTCGTGTCCATAGATCCAAATGTGTGAAATATATCGCTGAACACCATTCACTGACAATGTATTGGTCTTCATTCTCAAAGCTGTGCTCAAGAAACCAATAGCATAAATGTAATAAAGGATCTTAGGGTATCCGCTGGGGCAATTCAAATGCTTCTATGCTCACATATAGCAGATAAGGTGCTGTGCCAACACCCATTGGTTTGTTTCTATAAAAATGTATTCTTGTGCTCTGAGCTACTTGTTATTGTCTTCAGTGCTGATAGCACAGGGATAAAATGGCACATTTACTATAAATCAGCACATGGTACTGGCTTTCTGTTGAGAGAAATATTGTTTATTAGAGCAGCAGTTGGCAGCACTTACTGGCAACTTTTCTCATCTATTTAAGTGATAGATAGTAACAGCCTTACTGCATGGCCAGATGCATCTTTGGTCGCGTGCTGTTTTGTTCTTCGTATAGCAATAATGTGTGGTTTGAGACACTTATGAATGTGTTGTAGTCTGCTATAAAAACCTAATTTCCCAATAGCCGAAGCATATAATTTCTTTTAAGGTTTGTTTCATTGATACTGCACAACTTGTGGGGATTAAGCCCTTGTAAAAAATGTACTAATGTTTTGTACAGAGAAATCTGATTGTACCCTGAAAATACAAAAAGGCAAAGATACTATCTTGGTAACTCCCGCCAACTTAGTATTAGTGATGCACCAACTGAAAAGATTTATTTTTCTGTACAAACAGAGCAAGGTCTAACCAAGAGAAAGGAGACTTCTGTTGTCTTCCCTGTTCAGAAGATGGTGTCTGGCAATGCCCGAAGAGCATAGAAAAACGGAGGGTCAGCTCCAGGTTTGCAGTCCTAGCCCAGCATTTTGAACACAGGTTCAAATTTTTTGGCTACTTAAAGCTAGCTGTCCCTCAGTGGAGTTCGCATAAAGGTTTTTGCCTTAGGAATTTTTAAAAATATTTTTCTAAATTTTAATGTATAACATGTGTGTTACACTGAATTGAGGTGAGGAGCACATGAAACATTATGATTTTCATTGACACTGAGCGGGGAAAAAAAATGGTTGCTAACAAGTTTAAGAATCTATCAAATACCTGATTTTCTGAAGAAAGCCCACAGGAAGAATCATCGCAACTGTGAGCTGAAGCTGAGCAATAAAACTTGAATCCCACTCAAAGCTAAGTTATACCCAAAAGTGTTTTGTGATTATTTTGGCCTAGTCCTTTGGTGCAATGAAAGGCTAGTCACAAGCTTGACCGCACGGCTGAGCCCTGGGTTCAGGGCTCAGTTATCATTCCTATTTCAAACCTTAGTGGTGTCTTGGATTCTTAGTGTGCCAGTCAAATTCCTTGCTTGGAACACCTACGAGCCAAGGGCTCTCCAGCTTATCTGCTGAGAGGCAGATTAGTTACAACTGCTTTACCAAGTAAGTGATGGTTAGTTGTCAAAAGCAGATTGCTGTATTGATTTGAATCTTGCCCCAGTAGGAATAATTATTCCAGTAATTGTTTTCCTTAGAAAGCAAGTCAGGGATAGGTCTAATGGGAAAGTTTTCTGCCTTGAGGCTTCCTGTTCCTTGGGCAGTATATACTGCGGTACTGAGGAAAAGCATCTCTGCAGTCTTCAGGTCAAAAGAGCTAGATGCTCTTCCAGCCTAATGGCACTGAGGTCCAGGACATAAGATCTATTCTTAGATATGTCAACAGTAACTAAAAAATGCAGGACAGATGTATCCAATTATTTCCTATTTATTGTATTGCCTTGGTGTCCTTATCTAAAACAATAAAACAAAACCAGCTCTTGACAGCGGTGAGTAGTAGTGTCATAAGGAAAAAAAGCACAGAAATATGCAGCAAATAAGCCTAGGATTTTGCTCGAATGAGGAAAAAAAAAGAAGGAAGCTCGTTATTCTTTCACCAAGCAGCTGCTGTGATTGGTAATTAGGGAAAGAAATGAAAAGCCGTCAGTTCATTTCTGTGCTTTGTTTTTAATGTACCAGTGGAGGAGCAGACACACCAGAGCCTGCAAGAGATATTTTGCTTGATCTTCAAAAGGCAGGGGAGTTCTCTGCTGAGCAAGGTAATACTGCTTCTAATAATGGGCGTGAACCTTGCAAACCTGTTGAGAACCTACTTATTTTCTCTTTAAATTATCTATTTTTGGGATACTCCCCTCAAAAAATAAATCTAAAAGCTAATCTACTCACTTTATTCTCCTTCTTAATCCAGAAACATCATGTGTGAGAATCAGACATGCTTGGCATTATTGCGACTTTACATAAAATGAGGTACACATTGAACTCAGCCATTTGTAGGACTGAGTTTACAAGGCTGTGCTGAGGATAGAATAATACATGATCTCTCTAGCCGTGATCACAGGCACACATAACCAGTTCCATTGCTCTTGACTGCTAACCAACTCTATAGATGCTTGCATACTGCAACTAAAAGGATAGCATAATCTGTGACTAAATCACAGGACTGGAAGTCAGAAATCTGATGACTTCACTTACTTGTGTCCTCACTTCTATTTGTAACCATTTGTCTTGCTTTGCATCTCCCACTCAGTGCAGGACGATGGCTTCTGGAGGTATATATGTGGCTGAATGAGGTTGGCTTTGTAAGCTCTCTCATGGAATACCTCTGGCTTTGCAGGGTTTCAGCAGAGGCTTTTTTTGCAGTGCACTCACATTTGTATTTTTATTTACCTGACATCTGAAACATTTTCCAAGCAGTTTAGGAGTTCCAGGACATCACTAGCAACATCCTTTTTCCCCCATTCTTCTTCTTCTTTCAGTTCAATTCTAGTATCTAAACAACCCTGACTTCAAATGCAGTTTTTGAGACTTCCCCCTGTAATAGGTTGGAATTCTATTCTATTCTGCTAAATAGAATCGGCTGGAAAATATGCCATTGATTTCCTATACTGCTTTAATTGCCAGTAGGAGTGTGAAGGTGCAGAGAACAAAGAAACAAAACTCTGTCCCAGAGAGATTACGTGCCAAGAAGAGACCTGTCAGGGGAAGCTGAGAAACACGAGTTGGGGAAAAAGTAAGTGACAATTGCTGATCACAGTTTTGACATTGATCACCTGTTCAAACTCCTTGGAGAATTCACAGTACACTCGCACCAGCACAGTAGGACCACTATCTCATTATATAGCTATTATAAGGTGCAAGTTACAAAAATACTGGGCATCTGATGGAATAAACTTTCTTGTTGTCACTGATGGGTGTTGTTTCCCTTTCTCATTCCCCATCCGCTGTGGGTCTGATCTCTAACTAGGTTTTGTGACTAGAGAGGAGGCCGGGGGACGTGCCACTTGCCTGACTTTGGCAGAGACAAGCTCTAATTGCTTGGGTAACTGAGGAGGGGGTTAGGAGGGATGGTTAGTTTTTGTGGACAAGGTGAAAAGTCATTAGCAGATTTTCTGTGAACATTAACAATCATTAAAAGAGAGAATCAGTTGCATCCATCCACATCAAAGTGAGGACTTCTGGCTGTCAAAGAGTGCATTGGTCTTCTTGTTGTGTAGGAGGGCCTATCTTTGTGGTTGATTCACAAGCTTTGCTTTTAGATAAACTAAAGGCTTGAATAGAACCAGTTATCCATGTCATTACTTATATCCCAATGACCTTGTGGCATAGGTAACTGACTTCTGAACTGTGTATTTTCTTTAAAAAAAAGCATCTATGCTAACTGGAGACTGCATATTGTTCAAGTTATAAGTAAAATAATGGAAGTTATTGAGCACCGCTTGTAGCATGCAAATCTCTTTGGCCAAATTCATATCTGCACTGACCCACCTGGTCTGTGCAAGGAAAGGAGGGGCCTTAGCTCCCTGCAAATGCTTGTAGCTCCTTGATACTCAGGTACACTCTGACAGATTATAACTCCCTCCTACCATTGCTATGGCTTTCTTTATGAGTGGTGTGATCCTTATCTCTCCCACTTTTCATGTATGAGAGAACTCTCTGGTGTTGGAGGCAACGTTAGTATCCCTCTGCCATGTAACATCAGCCCTTCTCTAGGAAGTGGAGAGAAATGCAGCAGCATGAACAGTTCAGAAAGGGTTGTTGTAGAAACCAGTACCTTTCCTTTTTTGATCCCTAAAAAGGAAGCCCTTTGAAGCCTGAGTTTTACATCCTTTATTATGTCTTCTCCTCAGTAAACACCAGAAGAAAAATGAAACACAACCCTTCAAACCAACAGTACTAGAAGAGACCGGAGGCAGATGCTTATTTGGAATTATTGGCAGCTGGACGTAAAAAATGCATTAATGTTAGGATTGAGTCTCCTTAACAATACAAAGTCCTACTTTCACTAGACACTGGTGTAAAGAAATTTCACAGTGATACTACTGAATTTTCAGAGGACTGAGTCCAGTCCCGTTTACAGATGTGAAAATGTAATGTGGGTGGAAATTTCTGCACATGGACTGCAGTGTGCTTTCCTGCTTAGGCCAACAACCATGTTCATTAGAGACACATGGTAAATGCTTGTTTGGTCAGTATTCCATGCCTGTAAGAGGATGAGCTGAAGGAGAATAGCTAGCAAATCATCACCATTGAAACAGAATTAACTGAGAAAGTTGTTTTGAGTCTGCATCAGCAACACACAACTGACAGGAGAGTGTGAGATGCTCTGCTGGCTGGTGGGAGTCCTCTGGGAGGAAGCAGCTATTAATGAACATTGTATTGCTTACTAGCTGTGGATCTCTTGTTTGGCACAATGCTTTATTTGTGCCTCTTCTACAGTCTCCCAGTCAGCCAAATTATGATCTTGTCAAACTCTTAGTCATAAGCATTATGGAAACTGAGGACTAGTAGAAATTAGCATAATTGTTTTCTGCAGTGTATCAGGAGAAGATTTTGTTATTTGAAGTACCAGTTGAGGTACAGAATTTTATGTTATCTTAAAGAAAAGCCTTTGTGATAGGTATAATCTGTTTCTTTTTATACATTATACTTTCATATAACAGTGACATTTCTTATGTATGAATTGCCTGAAAGTATGCTGATTATAGCAGCATGTTTATCTGCAACAAAATATTATTCTATGCCTGCAGGTTACACATTACTTAAATTAGAGAAGACGGATTAATCGGGAAGCTTATGCAGATTAACACCACAACATGGATGACACAGTGTTTATATGGTGTGGTGCTACTTGACCCTCTTTCACAATTGTAGTCTCTCTGTTGCTGCTTTTACCTCTCCAGCCTGATTATTGTGTTAGCAATTCTACAACAGGGGCAGAAGTGGGTGTTAATTCATGCCAGTATTTTGGAGTAGTTTGAAGCTATCTGAGTTATATATAGTAAGAACCAAATCCTGATTTCATTAAAGTTGATGGCAAAATTCCAGTTGACTTAAGTGGGACCTGAATTCTGACTCCAAAAAGGAAATTAGTTGTCCTAAGTGTGTGTCCTAGAAATATGCAAAGCACCTCTGGATAACTCGAAAGGCATAGGATTGCAAATAAAATACCTCTTCAATATCTCACAAAAATTACTTGAGTAATCTACTTTCTGAATAACATCAGTTGATGACCTCTCTTTCAGAAGTGCTTGGTTGGGATTTTTTTCTTTCTAGTGTATATTAGGTTAAATAACCTTGATGTGATGACAATCTGATCACAGTTCCTTACAAATAAATGGCTTGAAAATACAAAGTATATTTAATCTCATTAAGGGTGACCACATGGAAAAAACTTCAGCATCCCATGTAATGAAGCTAACAGCGATAGCATATGGAGGGCAAATACCGCAAATCAATACAAGTTGTTCTGCTTGTCAACATTCAGGAAACAAGTATGTTAAAACCTGGCAGTGAAACATTAAAATATAGGCAGAAATGAATTGAATTGTAAAACTATTAATTTCCCTGCCTTTATTAACTTGATTTAGCTAGATTTGTACCAAGTCTATTACTAGCTGCAGAGGGGAGAGCTATTGAACAGGCATACAAAGTTTGACAGACTAACACAAATTTGAACAAAACTGAAATTTCATTGAGGCACTTAAACTTCACAGCTCCCCCAGAGTCGGTGGTAGACACTGCTCTCTTTTTAGATGTCTGTTACGTACAGAGGAATTATCAGCTGAGCTGTTCCCATCCGTATATAGTAATCAAATGAAAAAGACCCAGAAAAGTGGCATCAAAAAAAGTCAGCATTAACTTTTGCAGCTTTGTTTCTGTAAAGTGAATTTCCTATCTTGCTACCCTTTGGCTTCATAGCTTGTTCTTGGTCAAAGTAGAGTGATTTTCAACAGCAAAAGGAATGACATCAGATTTGAGTGCAGCATAAATACATTTCTCTGAGTTGAAAAAAAACCCAAACCCAAACCCTTGAATGACATCCTTGAAATACCTGTTCTGGAATAACTGAACAGAAATAGCAAGATTAAATCAACAAGTAAATATTATGATCCCTATATCTGGAGTCCTTTTCCCCCAAAACCCCTGGTTTTTTCTTGCGTCTTGTACGTATGAAAAAGGTGAGTTGGATTTTTATCTTCATCTGCTGTTAATTAGATGTTAATCTCTACTCCCCTTCTCACTCACCTGTTTTTTTTGTCAAATATCACATATGATAATGAACTGCTCATATTGATAAACTTTAAGTCTGCAGTGTTAACTTACCTGCCGTATCCTCCCAGGACAGTAACTTTAAAGGCCACAGTTCAAAAAGCAAGAGCCGTTGAGAAAACAGGAGAGCTGGTTGATATTGCAGAGTGCCTTCTAACAAAAGCCGCAGAATCAGGACGATGCCTGTCCCCTCAGATGCTCATTATATGTTTCTAGATGACAAATTGCAGATCCATTGTAACATTTTGCCCTTTAGTTTGAGGTATAAACAAAGGGCTATTTTACAAGTGGTTTGTCTGAGCTAGGATAAAAGTGTTAGTAAATAGTCCTTTATTTTTAGGAATGATTAATGCTTTCAGCTTTGGAGCAGCGTTTGTGTTATAATCACTATGGTTCAGCTTTGATGGCTAAGTCTTTGTGCCCTATGCCACGGTGATGCTTCTAAAAATAATAAAAAAAAATTAATGGGCATGTAAAAACATGGAAGGGAGAATATAGCAGCTGAGACATTCTATTATTTCTTTGCCATGGCGGGGGAAATAGATTAGGTCCATTAGAAATGTAATTGCGATATTTAGCAGTTATATATTCAAAGGACTTTATAATCCGTACCTGAGCCTATTCGCGGGGGAGAAGCTGTCGGGAAGCAGGCTAAGAGATGAACTGGTGTATAACCACTGTCCAGCCCTACTGCACTGGAATGCTTTTCCACTGGATGGCATCTAGAAGCGTCGCCTGCTTCTACCACTGATCTGGACAAAGAGTGTGTAGGATCATCTGAGCCATCTGAATATCTTACCTTGAGACCTGTGTTAAACCCACATAGCTGTGTGGGTTTCCTCTGTAGAAAGACAACAGAAATAAGGCCACTTCTTCAAGTTTAAAAAAAAAAAAAAGAAAAAGGGCAAGAAAGCAGAAAGCCAAAGGCAGGGAGATAACTGAAAGACTCCCTTGGCATTTTAGCAGGGCCACTCTAGAAGGGACAAGACTTGAAAATCAGCAAGGGTGGGCCTGGCTTCAAATTCTGATATTCAGTAACGCCTCTGAGAGTTGGGACAGCTTACAGCTAGTGGTTGAACTTTGAGGCTTTCAGGATGTAGCTGGCAGACAGGTCTAGGCTTGAAGGCCACCCTGACTGGTGTAAGCACAGCCAAGGCCAAAGCTGCCTGCTGCGGTGGAGCATTGGTAGGGATCTCTGAAGTAACCCAGACAGCCTGGGGTGGTGCAATGCTCTGTAGCACAGGTCCCAAAAATAGCAGAAGCAAATGTAGTGCTGTGGCCCGAGAGAGGTAAGCCTGCTGCGGTTAATTTAGAAGCAGCCGGTTTATCCAGCAAGGCTGAGGGATCTCGGTGCCACGCTGCATTATGCACAGCAGGATAAACTGCCCACGTGGTAACCAAGGCGCAGGTGTGCTGTGAGGGCTGCAGCGCTTCTCTGCATCAGTAAGACCTTTAATTTTATCTACACACAGTTCCTGCTGGTTTAACCACTTCTTTGCTGCAGCGATTGTAACTGAATTTCTGTGAACACAATATATAGACAAATTCCAAATGTTGCAGTATGAGTATCCAAGAGAGATTACATTGCATTGGGACTCTGCGCTGACACCTACACATACTCACAAACAGGGGTAGAACAGACTCAAAAATATGTCCCTTGTCACTAGTGAAGTGAGTTAATCATTCACAGATTCTGAGGTCTATACCAGCCTGCTTTCTTCTTAAGAATTCTCAAAACACTTTCTGCACTTTAAGAATACAGAGGTGATGACTTTGCTACCAAACTGCTGTCACTTGTCAAGCAAAGCTTGACAGCTACTTAGCTGCCATTAGCAATACTATAAAAGTGCCATAGAGCAGCTTTACGAAAGAAAAGGGGACAGATAAGAAACAGGTAAATTTCTTAATTAGAAATTTAAGATCATGCTAGAAGGAAGTTGTACATTATGATGAACTTATATGTCACTGTATGAGCTGTTGAATACACCTATATAAATCTCTTCATGGAGTACTTGGCTTGATAGATCTACTCAATAGTAGTAAAGTAGTTAGTAAAACTAATTTGAGATCCTTAATGAGCATCACAAGTATCCCATCCAATGGGAAACAGCATCATTAACACAACATACAGAATAACTTGACTTAGATGTCAAGCGATTTTACCAGCTATCATGAGTTACCAGTTCCAGAAAGTGCTTTAGGCATATTGTAGGAGTCTCCTGCCTATACAGTGGTATTGTCTAACTCTGCTTAGTGGGGAGGTCTGAGTGATTTGTTACCCTCAGTAGCAGGCTGCATGGTTTAGACAAATTGGTCTCTGATTTTGAGAGAGGAGTATTTTTTTTTCTCCCTGGTTGTCAGTTTATTTACCTTTTTAAATGGATATATTTGCAGCCAGGCAATTATCATTTTGTCATTGTGCTTAAATGGAAAAGAGCATTATATACAAATGACAGCACTATGCATGTCTCACTGTTGCTGAACCTAAACAATATGCTTTTCATCTCATAACCATGCCCATCTGTAATCTTCCCTTCCCTCCCCTGTCTCTAGAGCAACAGCAGCAGCGCAGCTGCTTGCTCACATGTGGAGAGCATATTGTAAGGCATCTAACTCGTATTCAAATCATGAGAGGATGTGCTACTTACAGAGCAGAGGATTCCTGGGGCTGAGGTGTGCTGAGGCGTAACTGAGGACAGCACAGCATCAATAGCAAGTTTAGGTTCAATTTTTTTTTTGTTTTTACGAGTAGTTATTTCACACTTGTGCCGTATTTATTCTTAGATGGCAGCATATCTGAACAAAACCATGCCATTAGCTAATCATAATCCTTTACAAAACTAGGAGGCTTGCAAACATGCACTTAACAGCTAAAGGACTTACATCAAATGGACTAAGTTAAGAGCCAAACTAGAAATGCTTAGTTTGCTCTGAATTGTCACGGCTCTGACCTACAGAGCACTGATCAAGTGGCAGCAACACATGTAACATACCTGGTCTAACTATAATTTAGCAAGTTATCTTTAGCAAGATGTCGTAGGAATAACTCCAGGCACCCTGTGATGGTGTTTGAGCAGGTCGATGGCCGTTCCTCCCCTGGGAAGGTCCAGGAATGCTTCTACCTTGTAACACTCCTCACTCAGCCTTACCTCCTAGCCTAGAGCTTGTGTGTCAAAAGGATGCGTGGTCTGGTACGGAGATGCTGAAGGACCTAGCTCAGAGCAGTAGCACAACGTAACTAACACCGCTGTGACGCTTTTGGGTGCTGGTGTGGTATTTCTGCGCGCTGCTGTTCCAGGCTGTGCAGGCTGGTTGCTGAGAGCTACCTCAGTGGTTGTTATAGAACCAGACTGGTGTGGGCCTCAGGGGAACAGAGCTTTTTATTAAATCTCTGCGTGCAAATGAATTTTAAATTTATCAGAAAAATTCTCACTTATCCTAATTTTCAGGAGCAGTTGGAGTGCCACGGGCAGTGAGGTGTTAGCCTTCCTTTTGACGCTTTGTCTTTTATCAAGTTCTCTTGGGAACTAACAATTACAGGGAGGCAGAATTTATTAATGCCAATGACAATTATAAACCAGTTCCCAAGGGGAAGAGGTATGTGTGAATTAGTTCCCTGCTGTGTGTATCTCTTCTATTTCTTTTGAATCAAAGGAATGCAGGAGCTCTAAGGAATTGTATATATTTTCATCGTCTTCAAGAACCTTAGAGACAAATTACTTGTCCTCCTGTTATGAACAATCACTTCAAATGAGAAACCCAGTCATTTCAACACTGGCCCTTTAAACCACGCAGTGTGGAACAGAGATGGGACATGAGAAAAGGGGTGTGGGGGTTCCTGACAAAGTCCGTACTAAATTAGAGCCAGGACTCTGAAATGCACCTTCACCTACACAGGGAACGCACAGATTGCCATGCAGTATTCTTTCTATCCATATGTCCCATAAAGAAGTAAGGCTGTTGGAGCTGTCATATTGTTTAGATCTCTAGATCAGTATTGTGTAAAATAGCAAATGGTATGGAAGAAAGGTACAAGAAATTGAGTATAACAGCTCAGCATGGAATAACTTGGGTCAAGATGTTTACAACCCTTCAGTCCATATCAGCTGTGATTTGTTTTTTTTCACTCTGAGACATATGAACTAATTCTCCCTCCAAAACTGCTTTGAGGAGGAGATGGGTTTAATTTTGTTATCTGTTTTGTAATGTGTGATGTTATCTGAGCATATATTTAGTAACAAGAACATCCAGAGCAGCATTTTACAATCCTTTTGAGCTTTTCCTCCAATCCCAACCCCCCCCCCCCTTTTTTTTGACCTTTCTAATCAGTAGAGCTATTTACAACATGGGAGAGAGGAGTGTAAAAAATCACAACTCCTCCCCCCAAAAAAAACCCCTCAAAACAACAAAAAGGCATTGTGTACTAGAGAAAAATATGTTCTTGCAAGCTTTGTTTTTTTTAAATGAAATGATCAAACAAGCTCCCATGACATTTGGAAAAATGTATAATCAGATATGTTAAATTTCTCAAAGCTTTGGGATTCCTGTTCCTTTTATATTTGTGAGTAACTCTCATCATAATGGAACAGTGGAGGTGAAAAGCCACAGACCCTTTATCCTCACCACTCCCTCGCCACCTTTGGTAAATGCCAGGTGTATTTGCTTCATCTGCCTTGGAGAGGACATCTCAGTCGAGCACATGGTGTAACTGTAACACCACCAAGGCTCAGTCCCCATCCTCTGAAGGTTACAGTCTTCACTCTCTTCCTGTCTTTCCCACTCAAGGACATGGAGGAAAACCACTTCCCTGTGTTTCTGTCATGTCCCAGGCAGCTGGCAGAGCTAGGAATGGACCCAGATTTCCTAACACCAAGTGCAGTGCTCTTCCCACTGCACTACATTCATGCAGCAGGCGATGTGAACGGGCCTGTAGTTTACTTGGCAGAGTTGTTGACTCTGCAATCAACTTAGGGAGTGCAACGTGCTTGCTGAATTTGTGTATGAGCTTATTTCAGCCTTCTATAGATAAGTTTGTGTAATGAAAACTCAATACAATTTTAATGGTTTAAAAAACCCCAACCAGACAAGCAGCCAACCCTTTCATCAGCAGATCATTATCTCATTGCAGGCAGGTCATGCCAGGGTGTCACTGGCCCAGAATCTAAACAGCGTCTAACCAGGAGCAGCCATTCTTCAAACACGAATCCCAGAATGAGCCACTGCATTATATAAGATCTATGAATTATTCATCAGCTCTGATTTAACATTCATCCTGCCACCGAGGCTAAAGCCAGACATATATTTGCTGGTAAAAATAACAATTTGCATTACAGTGGATAATAATGCAAATTGTTATTTTATCCTTAACTGATAATATTGTTACCATGATAACTTAAATAGAAATTGTATCCGTTCATACTTTGAAGTCCTCCGAGACCCAGTAGTCATTCTTGTAAAGTTGTTTTATATATGTATATACGCACATGCATCTGTGTTTTCTTATGTGCCTACACAGTCATACACAGCTGAAATGCAACCTTTGGATTTTGAATAATACCAAAGAGGCAAAATAAAAGGACTGTGAAAATAACAATATATCCAAGGAGTTAGTATTGCATTATACGTTTGGCTGTATGCTAAGCAATCCTTCATGTCTGCTTCTCTTTCTGTCTTCATTCATTTTTCAGCATGATTTTTCCTTATGCAGTGTACACTGTGCGTTCAGTATCTCCTTCTTTTCAGCTGCAAATGTTGCAAATTATATTCTTTGACTTTTTCCCTTTGTTTTTGCGTAGCGGTTGAATACATTGACTCCCGAGGATAATAACCTACAGTGGCCAGCTCTGCCTGGAATACTGAATGAATAAATCAATATCATTGACTGGTGGTATTAATTATTTCAGCAAATTTTCCCAGCCCAGCTTTCAGTCAATTACATGTTATTTAGTCCCCCGCAGTTATGTAGGACACCAGTAACACGGGTTATGTAACCTAAAGGACAAGTTCTTTCTACTTTCAAAGTAATTAGTGCTTTCTTCCTACAGTATAAAGGGTCAAATCCTCACCCCCAGCCCCATTAGGCTGACTACAGAAGGCACAAAAGGTGTCTCAGTTGCATAGCAGCTCTCTGAATGTTGTTGGCTCGTTGAATGGAGCTTTTCCAGTTTGAGCTTTTTTCATCATCTTGTGGGACGAAGAAGGCAATAAAATTAACTCTCCGCAGTTTGCTGATCTGGCCTGCATAGCCTGCGACCTCTTCCTCAGCATCTCCAGAAAACTTGTAAAAGTCCTTGAAGCAGAGGTCTGAAATAGAGCAAAAGAGCAAGCCCTCACTAGACCCAGGTGGACGTGAGGAGAAGTGTACCATTGACCTTAAGAGGCAATATATTTAATTTTAAAGCCAGATGGAGTTTATCCAAGATCCCTAAACACACATGATATGTTTTAAAAAAGAAAATGACTGGCAAATATGGGTGACCAAGATCTTCATTTTGCTGTGTTGGTGAATAATGATGGTGAGGGAGACTGTCGCAGCTATTCTTTACGCTTTTCCCTTCTGTTCAAATCAAAATCCTGCTTTTTGTAGCATTCGCTGAGATTTTGTTTTCTTTGGCCTTGGAATGCTTTGTATGCAGTGTGTGCTGCAAAACAAGAAACCACCAGCTCTCCGGTGCCAAACCGGTGTGAACTATTGTCTGCCTGCTCACAGTCCCGCTGGGCTCTGGACACGCAAGCCAAGACAGCTTGCACAGACATCGGTTTTCTTGGCACCGTTAATGTCCTGGGCTGAATCTGGTTTGCTCTTATTAGCCTTCAGCCATCAGAGATACAAACGTTGCTATTTATGCCCTGTGAGAAGCAGATGTTTCTCCTTGTGCATAATGGAAGGACTTTCCTATGCAGAAATAGAAATGTTTCAAAGGAGAGCTACTTGTCACAAGGGCAGGAAGAATTACATTTGCTGGCCCGTGCTGCTTATCTTGGTCTTGTTTGAAGTAGTAGAAAATCGTTTTTAGTCACCGTGGTTAGGAAAAAATAGATTTATATGGCCTTTGTCTCAGGTGCAAGCTGCTTTAATCAGCAGAGGCCTTGCTCTGTGAAGTAAAATCCAGTATGTCCCGACTTCATCATTTGCATGTAGAGGCTTGCTTACATGGACAGACTGTTTCTGTCACTGAATATTCTTGCAGGTCTGGGCATGAGACTGGAGAGCACTGTGCTGGCGGTGTCCAGCAGGTACATCAAACGCTGCTGTAGACAGGGTGCCCTGGAGCCGCTGTAGAGCCAATCAGCTGCTCCTCGGAGCTTTTGCATTCTGCCCGTCCTGACGCAACCTCTCCCTCTTCCCTTCCCTTAGCCCTCCTCCTACTCACCATACGGAACTGCTGAGCAGATATGAACTAGTAGTAAACCTAAAGGACAGGCTAAAAGCGTGAGGAGAGAGAGACTAGAAGCGGAGCAGGCAGATTCAGGACTTAATAGTTGCCAGAACCCAAAGGAATGACCACTGTAATGAGACCCATTTCAGGAGCCTGGTTTGGGTCCTGTGCAAACTGTGTACTTGTAGTTTATGGCTCTGAGGGATCAGCTCCCCCAGGCTCTGGGCCTGGAGATCTCCAGTGCCTATGCAGACTATCCGAGTCGATCCACTTCTAGGGTTTCAGAAGAGGGCTAGAACACAGTGAAGATCTGTATGTCTCATGCATGCATGAGACCTAAAACTTAACATTAGGAGCACCCTTACATGAAAATTTGGCTTCTCTCTACTCTTGTTCATTTTGAGATACCTGCCACTGCTGCTTACATACTGTGCATATCGACTAGAGCAATGTTTCATAACCACTGACTAGATTGCTTTCATTCTTTTCACAAGTTCTTATGCCTTTCTCTTGTCTTGTTTTTTTAGTTTTTTCCTATCCTTTACCATTACGCTGAACCTAACGTTAACATGGGAAAACTTTAGAGTAGTCACAGATGCATTATTATGAATTTAGCCCTATACTTTGCCCTTCAGATCAAAGCAATGTCATAAAAGGTGTTGCAGACGCAGTTCCTGTCCCGGAGGACTCAGTGTTGCTGTAGAGGCTATAAGCAGGGGGATTATGATGGGACATTTAGTTTGATACCACGCTGTAATCTGTTGTCACATTCCTGGGCTAAGTGTGCAGCTCTTGAAGAAGCAAGATATCTTCAGTGGTTTCAATAAAGTGGAAAAAATCTTTGAATTTCCCACATTGTTATTCTATGCTATTGCTCATTATGGTAGAAATATAACTCTTGCTAATTAAGATGGGTGCTAGCAATTAAATTAAACAATGCCTTAAAATGCCCAGCTTCATGTAGTATTCAATAATGGCTGTTTCTGCAGGGGATACTTTCTCACGTGTATATATTTTTCTAAGATGATTATGACATGATTTCCTTTGTTTCAGAGCACTGAATTCTTCAAGGGCTTGACCAGAACCCCAGCCTTCTAATGAGATAGGTAGTAGCAAGAGGGAGGGAGGAAGGAAGGAAAGAGCAAATAGTCAGCAAGCTGAACAACATGGAAAATAAAACTAAGAGGATCGCATCCTCAGATTACTGGATAACCATCTAATTTTGGTTTTTATTAAAGCCCATTTAATCTATGAGTCAAGGATATATAGAACATTTTTTCTCGATCTCTCTCTATTCGTAAAATAGCCAAAGTCTTTCTCCATTATTTCTCAACTATTATGGTGAGGTATAAAGCAGCAGAACATTAGATAATGTGTGTACCAGTATATTTAGAAGTGTCATAGTAATTTTTATGGCATTTCAGATTAGAGTCCAGATGGGTACCCACTGCTGAAACATATTTCAACTGGCAAAACTGAAGTCTATGCAGGTGCTCACTGCAGAAATGAGCACATTTTCAAGAAGCAGATCTTGGTGTCCCCCTCTCAGTTGTTGCAGAAATTACCCATCAAAATGTGTTCTTCCAGCACTGAATAAAACGAGATTCCTCTTATCTCTTCAACACACAAAAGGAAGCAAAGATTTAGATATAAGATATGGTTTCACTTGAAAAATCATCTAAAAAATGAACCAACTGTAACTACATTTTTTTGATTGCCTGTCATCCAACATTGACCTTAGGACCAAACAGTCACTGTGGTTACCTGATTGAGGTGCCTAACAGTGATAGGCAGTTCACTGGCCAAATTCTGCTCCGTAATCTCCTTGAATATCTCACTAACTGTTGATGATGAAAACTTAGCATGAATTTTATGTTTTTATTTTGAGGCGTCCACTAACATTAGGAAACAAAACTGCTATTCAGGCCAAGTTCTCATCTGACTTTGTATGACTGTCACATAGCTTACAGGTCAGAAGATTTGCCAGATTTGAACTGAATTTGTGGAAGAAAATCAAATGGAAACCTAGGAGGGTACACTTTTTTTTGTTGCGACTTTCTAGCCTAGATTACCGTTATAAAATGGGGGAAGTTACTTATTGCTGGACCTTTTCCTGATGCCAAATGAGCTATGTTCTGGGGTTTATGCCAGTATTTTTTATGAACCAAACTGGAATTCTCGGTATAGAAAAGTCAGATTCACATCTGCATTTGACTTCTTCAGTTTGTATTGTTTGCCCCTCCCTTTCCAATTGTATTTCTCCGATAATATGCCGTGTTGTGCCTCCCAGTTGATGGCCATGTGGAGCTGAATCCTAGTTAACTTTTTCATATGGCTTTGGAAACAAAGCCAGCAGCTGCGCCATCCACTGTGAGCAACTTGGCAGCTAGAAAGCCCAGCTAGGAGAAGCAGACACAGTGAGTTTCTGTGGACCCCGTTTTAAGTATTTTGATTTGTTTCTCTTCTAAATGGTATCATAAATAGGCACAGGGTAGAGAAGATGATGCTCATACTTGCAGTTATAATCTCCTGGGACTACTAGTATTTCTGTCTTTGGAGACCTATCCTGAGAGACGAACTGCCCAGCTGGAGACTCCACACTCCTGTTCAAAGCAGGTTTCAGCTCCTGCTCTGAACAGTATTTCTTTTGTGAGGAAAAGGACCAATATATTTTTTGAACTAGATTTATCTGACAGAATGCCCTCTCTTGAGTTAGACCACACAGATGAATTCACAGGCATAGTGGCATTTTGCAGAGCTGCACAGCAGAAACAGCTTTCACCTGAGGAAACTGTTCGAAAGCAAAACCCATCCTTCTGAAATGTCTTTGCTTTTTGTAAACCAAGATTTTTCTGACTGCTTTCTTATGCCTTCACTTGTCCAAGTTTTCCTTTTCTGTGCTCACTCTTGTTCTATTGTAATCAAGAGCACAACTTTCATTGACTTCACCAAATGGGAAGATCAGGGCTGTGAAACTCCTGTCGTTAAGGGGTATATAACAATTGCACACAGTAATTGGTCTGTGTGGAAGAAACTGTTGAACCAAGCAATGGGCTCAGTCCTTTTAATCCCAGTCATATGGTGTTGGTAGAGAAAGAGACAGAAGCGTAAGACACACCAGCCTAGGATCTCATTTCGTTTGCAGCTCCAGGGTGGGGAATGCCAAATGGATTGCAATGAGGGCAGGTTTCTAGCAGTGACAATCAGCATGTGACTGGTTTTGTGTCTGGCATCTTCTGAACTGCTCTGTAGGTTCCACTTTCTGTACAGTTGCTAGAGAGCTGTGAAGCTATCTATAGGTGAGAGAGTGGGAAATTACTGCTGCACCATTACCATTTACTTTTTGGATGTGTCTTTCTTTAAATTTCTATGCCAAAAAACACTTTCATCAGCCTATCTAGGAATGTTTTATGGTAAAAGCAGCCAATTCTTCCTCTGCTTACAATTACATTTTCTAGAAAAGTGCATTTAGTATGCCATAAACACCTCTAAGCTGATGAAAATGGTCTCTCTTTCATTTCCTGGTTTGTAAATGCCACGGCAGGTCTGGTACACGTTCCCTGGGCAGACTGCACAGGAAAAGCTCAGCACAATTTGCATCACAAGGTCAATGTCACCTTGTTATTCCCCTAAAATCTCACTACTTTAACGCTGATGAGCTGAGTAGCACAGAGTCTAGGGCTGTAGATCACCATAGGGAGGGTCTCGAAGAAAGGGATGGAAGGTTCCAGGGGAATTGCTGGTTGTGGTAAGGAGGGCAGGAGTTAAGACGTGTTGATGACCATCTCAAGGCCAGGGCAGACTGAGGGAAAGGGGATAATGGTGAGTCCAGTTTTTCAGTTTTCCTAGCTGCAGGAAATTTGGGAATAGCAGTGCTAATAGACATGGCATAGCCTTCTGCTTATTGGAACATTGTGCTGTGCTCAACAGCTGCTTTCCCAAAACTAGTTTCTTTCACCTCGGCTGAGCTGCCGTGTATTTGTTCGGCTTTTGGAAAGGACCGGGATGTGGTTTCTCCTTTGAGGCACGTCCATTTTGTTCTTGGCTAAGTGATGCCAAATGTCTGTGCTAGTGTCCTGTCAGATGAGCACAAGAGCATCCTTTGGGAAGCATACTGGCATTTCTGGAAGTGAAAACTGCTGGATCCAAGCGCCTCTTCTGGCAGTGATAGAAGAAGGCGACATTCGGCTGGCAGCACCGCACGACCCTGCGGTGAGCGATCATTACGGAGATGTGCTCATTACTGCATAACTTGGAGATGATTTTACTCTCTTATGCATCTCTGTTTTGTATCACCAGACAAGAACACAGCTTCTCAAAGGGAAACGTAGTTATTAGCTCCACACATTTGTGCCCGGAGTCCCCCAGCAAGCAGCTGAAAGCTATGTGTGCTGAGCAGGAGGTCTGTTCTCTCTCTGCAGGACAGGGACGGGGAGAGGTGTAACCTCCTTTCTCTCAGTGGAGGCTGTAATTTGGGTCTTACTCCCTGTTAGTTGCCAGTTTTTATTAGGCCTAGAGGCATTCGCTTAGAGACCTTTTCCTCTGCTAGTTTTCTTTGAAACCAGCCAACAGGTTCAGAAATGAGGTGGAAGGAGTGATAACAGCGCATGAACAGGCAGATGGCACAACTGTGTATGTTTCACTTCCTGTGGGAAACCAGACACAGCTTTCCATCAGAAACTTACAGTTTTGAAGCATTTAATGGGAAGTCATTCGAAGCAAACTTCTGTAAATTGCAGAACCTTCAATGCAATGCCTTAGTCTTTGTGCATAGTTAAGTGGTGTGTGAATAATACATATACTGAAAAAACCCTGTATCTTAAGTGACTCACATTTTGCTAAATTTAGCATTACCTCTGTGCTGGCATTCCCCGTCTGGGAAATGGGAATAGCGCTACCTCTTACCTCCTGTCAGCACTGTAGATTGAACTACACGAGAATCCTCTAAGAAGTGCTACTGAAAAGCTGCCAAGGAAGCAGAATTTTGTTTTCAAACTAGGATTTGCCTATGATGCAGGAAGAAGGGTCAAATGCCAGGCAATAAAACAAAGACTGCATGCTGGTCAAACTGAATGCTGCTGCCCATTCTTTGCATGAAGAAGGCTGGAGTCCTCTAGAAAACCAGTACGTGGTCACATAACTAAAGGCACTGACATAATGCATTCATACGAGATGGTTTAACTAAGGTTGCATAAATAACTGGTTCTGGCATTTCCCAGCACGTGAATGCTTGGCTTTTTTACTTTAATAACACTCTTGTAAGCTCCTTTAAATGTATGTCTGTATAACAACTAACTTCTTCCTCCCCTGCCGAAGTGCCTCTCTGCACAAGAAATATGGGGACATGCTCTGGGCAATGCAGAAAGTCAGCAGAAACAATCTGATTTTGGTTATAATTTCTCTCTCTCTCTCTCATTTTCCTTGTGTGATTTTCCCCTTGTGCCTGAAGTTAACACATGCTCTGTGATAGAATTTTTTCCACTCTTCCAGGAAGTGGCCCTTTCCACTGTGAATTTAAAAGGATATATTTATCCTGTGTCAGCATCACACCGAGAGCTCTAGTATTAAATATAGCCCATCACATGATCTAAAAACCTTTTAAATCCAGATGAGCAATAGGAGAGACAAATGGAATTCATTTTACCTGTGAAATATCTACCTGATCATAAAACTGTCCCAAATCCAAAATTTCACTGGAATGTCATGCAAAAATATCTGCCAAAGTCCCAGGAACACCACCTGTCTTCTGTTTCCTTCTACCCAACACACTGCAAGCAGAAGCTGTGAGCAGTTCTTCTGCATTTCATAGTCGGAAGTGGTTTGACACTGCATTGATATGATAAAAATATCTGAAAAACTGCATGCCACAGATATACAGCTGCTCTGTATAATTTAATACACAGATCATAGATTTCAGGAATGAATAACTCAGTATCCCACCTGGCTTCCTCTATGTCAACAGTTTGCTCAAATCAGAAGACAACATTTCCAAAATGCAGTGAAATAATCAGTCTTTGGTAACATTCTCCTAACTGACTTTGACAAATGACATGTCATCCTGAAAACACGTACCTGACAATTCCTCGGTGTATCTGGAGTGCTACCAAATCTGTCTGCTCTTCCATGAGAGCTTAGATGTCCCTGGGGCTAGCAAGCGTCATCAACTTTTTAAACCTGAGTTTTGGAGATCAGTTTGCCGTGAGAGGAGCAATAAATAATGCTCAGCTCTGACACAGGAAGGAGTCCTCAAGTTCTTGTTCCCACTTGCCATGCTGTTGACACATGATAAGTTGGGAACGCAGGACTTCTTGCAAATCAATTAACTCACCTGTGGCTGAGGCCTGGATAGATTAGGGAGGAGAAAATTCATGTCAATGTATGCCTGTAAAAACCGGTAAGAAAGTTCTCTACAGAGATTAGCTAGAATACACCAGGGAAAAACTTTCTTACTGATGCAATAGTCATCTCTTCTGCAGTGTTAAATGCCAGTGTAGCAGTATTCTTTTGTTTACGGACTTCATACTTTATATCCTATGGTACAAAACCTGACATTGGATCAGAATCATAGAATGGTTTGGGTTGGAAGGGACCTTAAAGATCACCCGGTCCCACCCCCCTGCCCTGGGCAGGGACACCTCCCACCAGCCCAGGCTGCTCCAAGCCCCGTCCAACCTGGCCTTGAACCCCTCCAGGGATGGGGCAGCCACAGCTTCTCTGGGCAACCTGGGCCAGGGGCTCACCATGCTTACAGTGAAGAATTTCTTCCTGATATCCAATCTAAATCTACCCTCTTTCAGTTTGAAGCCATTACCCTGTGTCCTATCATTGCACTCCTTGATAAAGAGTCCCTCCCCATCTCTCCTGTAGCCCCCTTTAGGTACTGGAAGGCCGCTATAAATTCTCCCTAGAGCCTTTTCTTCTCCAGGCTGAACAACCCCAACTCTCTCAGCCTGTCCCCACAGCAGAGGGGCTCCAGCCCTCTGACACCTTCTGGAAACAAGAGCCCTTAACGACTTATAGGCTGTCTTGGAAACTCTATTTTGGTTTGTCAGTAGCTTTGCAATATGTGCCTTTCCTGTCAGTGGTCACTTCTGAAACACTGAAGAGTAACTATTACCCGCCAAAAGGACATACCTCTTTCATTAAGGACTTCTTAGTGCTTAACCATGTGCTCAGAAAATAACCTTGCAATTTTTACCCTGCACTGCTGAGTTATAGTAGAACAAAGACTTTTCTCCTTTTAGTGCCCACTGCTCTCTCTTATTTGGCTTCATCTTCTGAAGGGCAAAAAAGGGAAGAAAAAGGTTAAAACCTGCAATGGTTTTCTGTGTTCTGTGATTGAGCAGGAAGGCTAATCTTTGAGCTGTGATGTCAGTTATATGTGGCAGGTAATAGGAGTAGATGGCAGGTATCTCACATGAAAAAAAATTATTCCAAGTAAAGATTCAGTATAGCTGCTCTCTTCTGTTCCAAGAAGTGCACCTATCTCACAGAGACTGTGCTGAAACAGGCCTCTGCTGCTGCTTTACCTTCTCCTTTCCTTCATTTCATGCTCAAATTTCTCTATTCCAATCTAAATGATTACATTCCCTGAGACACTGGAGAATTCCAAGGTATGCATCATGCCATGCACAGTGCAATAAATAGAGTAGTAAATGATGAGATAAAGAGACAAAACAGTAGGAAATGGTGTAGTTCAGACCAGACTTTCAAGTATGACTGCTGACTCTGTGGTACTCCAATTCAGGTACTTCCAGAGCATAGACCATCTAATCTCCAAAAACTGTCTTTCTGTGCTGTATCTAAGTTAGTGTCTAGAACTGAGCAGACACTCTGAAAGTCACTGTGCTCTCCTGTTTTCTAGCAAAGACTTTTATCTTAAAAAGAGACACTAGAAAGGATAGTAGGAAAATCTAAAAAGGGCAATATGGCAAAGGCTGAAAACATTTATTCATAGGAACTTTCCAAAATTCATCACTGTCTACACACCAGAAAATATGACTGCTGGTTTGCCCTTGAAACAACAGATAGGCTAAGTTATTAACTAAAGCTTTTATTAATGGTGGAAAGAAGAAAAGTAGACACCTTAAGAGACTTCTGTTCTCATTACTGAAGTAGTTTGTCCTTTGTTTTCGTAATCTTTGTTACAGTAAAAGGTGCAGCTCCTTGATAAGAAGCAATATCTAGTTAAAGATGCACCATCACTTCTGCCTTTCCAGGGAATTGCTTTAAATGAAGAGACAGTGTCTATCAGCTCCCGGTGAAGAAAGGTCAGGCCATCAGCCACCTTGCTTGTCTTATGGCAGCCAAATGAATCATGGACAGATTGCTGCTGCCTCACAAGTTCTTCAAACATTTTGCAGCTTCTCTTGCCCATTAGGAGCCCATATAGGTCCCCCAAACTGCTGATTCCTCTTCACATTGCACTCTATATTATGATAGCTGCTTTTTCCTCTCTGGTGATTGTCTGTCTTTATGTCTGATGTGCTTCCTTCTTACATGCACAGAAGAAATACTTTGGGGAATGAAATTATCCGACAGAATCCTGGGATGTGGTTGTGACCAGTGTTTCAATTAAACTGTATTTCAACTTTCTTGGCAGTCAGGCTACTAGACATAAGTCAAACCAACTAAGAGAGCAGTTTGCACAGTCATGTGAAACTGTGAAGCCTACGGGCTCTCAGGCAAAATATGCGTGTTATGCCAGTTTTGTTTCCAGCCCCGCGTGCATCAGTGCATCGTACTACCTCCCTGTGGGTTGGTTCTGGTGGTTGTGATGAACTGTTAAATGCTCACCACAAAGACGTCTTATCTGGGAGTCTGGATTAATCAGCTGTCCTGCGGGAGTGAGACTGCAACATGAAATAATGGTTGTTTATTTTAAAATTGAAGCGTGCTTTCCAGGATGGTGCATTTGAGTTCACTGTGAATTAAGAGTGACAGAACACCAAAGATGAAGATGACATTTTGAGGCAAGAAATCAAAACTGACAGCCTCCCAAATTGGTTTAAAGGGGTAGGTGACTTGTTGCAGTGCCAAGGAGCAATGATAGGCGATCATGTTCACTGATGGAAGTTGAGTAATGGGAAGTAGTCAACAGAGGAAGTGATAGAAGGCAATTACTGAGGTGAATAGCAAAGAGTTTCTAATTCATCACAGCTTTTTTCTTTTTTAACAAGCGAACAGCCAAAAAAAAAGCCCACCCATTCCTAAACAGCAATAGCAGTGAGGCTGTATTTCTAAAGAAACCTAGCAGTTTAGTAGAAGCTTTCACTATATTTTGGAAAGGTTAATTTGCACAGTGTTCTTATGAACTGGAATGAGTTTTATCTCCATGTTATATTTGGGAACTAAGGCACAGAGCGGGGAGAGCATGAGGTGATTTGTTTAAGGTCACACAGAGTATGACTCTCCCTAGCTTGGGTATGGTCCTTAGTTAATGTGTCTAAATGACTTGTTCATGCTGATCTCTGCTCTACCACCTTCCAGGCAGGAGAGCTACTTCTGGCTGTGTGGCACCGCAGCAAGCAGAGCTGATTGTCAGTGTCAGAAATGCACACCCAAGGTGCTTTCTTTCACAACTAGTGATCATTGTGGTTTGTTCCTTGCGTTATAGCAAAGAATAGGGATTTAAATACCAGTTTAAGTTACACTGTGGAAAATTTTGTATGACCGCAGTAAAAGTTGGCTGCTTGTCCTAAAGGTCTCATGCATATGATCTAAAAAGAGAAGCAATGGTTTCATCCTACCAAGGGGGTGTACTGTACAATACCGTTAACTGGCAGCTTTTCTTGGATGTGGATTTTCACACTGCCTGCAGAGCAGTTGGGGTTCGCCTATTCAATGAGTAGTGTAATTATACGTGATAGACAGAGCTCTCTACAAATACAGTAAAGTGAGGTCTGTATGCCCTGCCGGTGTAATTGCCGTATGGGACATAGCACCAGGAGCTAATTGCATCTTTTGAAGAGTTTTCCTCGGGTTACCAACAACTAGAGGAATACCAATCAATGCACAGGGTGACAAAGGCATTAATCACAGGTGTTGCTGCTTCTATATTGTCTAAGGACTCCTCTGTTTGAGATAAATTATGCACAAAGAGAAGAGACTGTTAGTGTCCTTCATGATATATGAAGTATAAAAAAGACTCCAGCCAGCTCCCAGAGTTTGAAAACTATTTTGTATTTAAGCAATTCCCCTGTTAAAAACTAGTAGAACCTAAATAATGCAGAATCTTGTGACTGTTCTATTTGAATCACTTTGTCTTTTACTTGCATTTGTTTGCTCAACCATGGCATTTAGTGCTAGCCATTGACTGCACAAATCTAAGTGATGGTGTTTCTTTATGTGCTTAAGTAATTTATTGAAACTTTCACCTTTATTTTTCTTAAAATGCTCAAAAGAATTAGATGCCCAGTTCCATTTGAAATTCAATGGATGATGGCCTTCAATTCACTTAGGCTTCTTTAAAAATCCCATTTGCTGTCTTGTAACAATTACCAAATGTCTATCCTCAGCTAATAAATAAAGCTAGGCAAGAAAGAGTGTTCTTTGACACAAAGGCAATGGCACCTTTTTCACGCAAATGTGGGAAAATTGTGCAGGTGGAACTGATAGTAAACAACTAGAAAGGCCAAAATATGGATATCTTTTGATATTCCGTGCCCACCTTTCCTACATACATGAGAGATGTTTGTATATGCAATGCAGTGTTGCTATGTAAATTTAATAGTAAGTGCTTGCTGGGGTGTTAATATCTCTAAGACATTGGTGTATACAGTGTCTGGCAAAATATCTGTGGATCTGGCTTCACACTTTGGTGTAAGAAATTATGGTCATAGTCATAACTTGTCAAAGAGAAGGAAGATTTGGTGGCCACCCTTAGGAAAAGCCAGAAAACAGGAAAGACTAATGAAAATGAAAAACGCCTTGAATGACCTGGCATTACTTTGGACATAAGGTGGCAATGATGTGTGGTTCCTTCCCTCTGTCCCCAGAAGTTCGTGCTCCAGTAGAATGCAGATGGTTATTGGAAGTCACAGCAGAGCATAGGTCAGAGCGTGTCAAGGAGAGATAAAGATTTATGGGAGTGCAGCAAATCTTCTTTCACACAAAAAATGGAAGAGATGGGAAAGAGCTGTAACAAGAATAAGGAATGTTTTGTATAGGTGCTTAATAGATTCTGCCTTATCTTTGTCAAGAAGGTCAAATGAGAAACACACCTCCATCTCACCACCTTAACCATTTTCTCTTTTTCTTCCCCTGTGTTCTCTAAAAGTGACTGTTCCATGCTAGAGAAAAAGAGATGTTGAGATGCAACTGACTTGGAAATAGGTTTTTAAAAGGGAGATTAAGAAACAAATGGTGTAATTAATACACTTATATTCCTTGGTTTCTTTTTCTCTGTTGTAGATATAAAAAGTGTATATAATACGTGTTAGCAAAACCCAGTTCCACTTTTAATTTGTTTATAACCCTTTCAGATGTACGCATTTATTTAGATAAGCAGAGGTTATAAGACTGTAAGTTTTTTCTCTCTAAATCTACTAATCTTCTCTGTGAATGGTCACAGCTTGGTAAGAGAAACGGGTAAAATTGCAGAGGATCACTTCAATGGTTTTATGCTGAAGACAACTGGGCAAAAAGGTTTGAGTTTTTGATATTGTCTCTGCCTCTTTTAGTCTGGCATTCAGCAGCTTCCCAGTAAAATTTGTTGGGCAGCTTCCTGAGTTTTGTGTTTTCTCAATGTTTATATACAAGTAACTCATAGTGATCCCAGAAAACATGAACACACCCACACATGAGAAATATTTTTCCTCAATTGTTTTATTTAAATCCTATTGATAGTGTTATCAGCTCGACATTTCTGCTCATAACTGATGAGTTAGGATGAGATCTATTCCCATATGACTTCTTGCAGTCCTGGATCGGCTCATTCACGCATAAAACAAAATTAAATTTGACTTTGATGTAGAGATAGTGATCCTTTCAACAGAGAAGTAGTGAAAGTAGAAGAGGGGAAGTAAACTTTTCATTCTTCAGTAATTCATCTAATAAGTTTGGAAAAATTAAAGGAAAAGTGGGCCTGATACACGTTACTTGTGAGGCACATGTTTAGAAAAAAGTGTTCCAGCCTAAATCCTGCTTCTCCTGCACTGTCCCTGTAGCTCAGCCCTTCAGTCTTTTGTCTGAAGGGCATGGCTTTGTTTGTGCAATAGCTTAATTAATGATCATAGACATAGATGATGGCTGCAGGGTGCAATGGGCCACCATACAATTATTTCACTTTATGTGTTTATAACTGCTCTGTGCCTCCTGTCTATAACGTAGGAAACATACCTACAATACTGTGAGATGCTCAAACAAGAGGGGAGGTGAACAGTCCCGGGTCTCAGATCGGTAGGTTTGGTTTTGCAGTTTCTCTACATAATTTTTTGAATAGGCAAAATGATTTTTTTTTTAAATTCAGGAAATGGCTTTCCCAACTAGCCATAAGATGGGACTGTCTTTCGAATGGACTCATTCTTTCTCATGAAGGAGGATGTGTGTTTTTAACAAATGTAGGCAAGAGGTCACAGAAGAGGATCACCAATAACAAGGAGTTTCAGCTATTAGTTTTTATGGTTCAGACTAATGTCAGAACCACAGACCACCATTACCTTTCACTCTGTAATGGGCATAATACTAGCCAGGAATGGGATGCTTGGTTAACATATGTCAGAGTAATTACAGAATTTATATGAAAAGTACAGCTCTTAATTAGCTGTACAGTCTAAAGGAAATGAATGACAAACTATTTGTAAAATTCATGACCTGTCTCTGTTAATTTGATGCTGCCATGCATGAAGTTCAACTCCCATGTTTCCTACCAGTCATTGAAAAAGTGTTTATACTGATGCGTCTCTGAAAGGACAGAGATACGAAGGATGAGGATGTTGCACACTGTGGCAAAGAGTGAGATAAGCAAAGTGTTCTTAAACTATTGTGCCATGGCTGCCTTGTTTTAAATCATGAGCAAAAGAGATACTGCTTGCATAAGCAATTGCCCTCAAGATGTTATCAGAGTCTTGATTAGAATGGAGCTGGTCCCTAAGTCAGTCTTCCTCTGCAAGTGCAATCTGATGTAACGAGTACTCACATTAAACACCATGCTGCTGAAGGAGACGGACATCTTTGCAGAAGACTAAGAGTGTTGTCTGGCTGAACTTAGATGAATCACTTTAACCTACCTGACTTTAAAAAGACCACAGAATTTTGCTGGAATCTTCTCAGTGATGTGAAAAAATATTGCATCCCACTCTGAAATAATAAACGATCTCACTATGTTCATGTTATCCTTTCAACCAAGATAGAAAAGAAATAAGTTTGTGTTGAAGTTAGTTCATTGCTGATGAGATGATTTTTATACAATTTTGGTAGGTGTAAAAGGGAAAACTTGTCACTTCTTATGACTGCAAAAGAGACAGTTGTGAGAAAGCATTGATGGCAGAAAGCTTTATGAGCAGTGCTTTTTTCTCTGTTTTATTTTGAGGCTCTTCAGACTTTTAGACTAGTGCCTTGCGAAATCCCTCCACTCCACCCATCTTCTGACATAACACCATTTCCGTCCTCATCCCAACATCAGCTCCCATATAGATTGAGAGATAATTTAAGTTTCTAGGAGTGCTAATTGTCCCATTTTTATTTTTATAGGGAAAATTTAAAATAAAAAAGCCACATCATTTTGCTGTGAGATAATGAGGTAAAACTTACTATCCATCTGTTGTACACACATTTTAAGTAGCAGGTTTTTATTATGGTAACACTACAGAGGCCCTTGGAAACTGCAGCATTGGCTTGCTTTAATGTAGCTCTTTGTGATTCTCCTGCAGCCTTTTGCTTCAGGTTTCCTACGGAGATCTTCCAAAAGGAAATGAGAGTAATTGCATCTATCTCTTGGCACATTAGGAAGCTTTAGTAAATGCTGTCACTGCTTTGGTCTGGCATGTTTCTCCAAGGTATATGGCACACATGCATGTGTGGACATGGATGAAGAAGGGCTCCGATGCTGACTCCCCATGGAAATGTAGCTGTACCTTCATGCTGCTCTTTCTCTTCCACCACCCCAGCCCCCCTCCAGCTCCACCTCTGCCTTTGAAGGCAGCCTGAAATGCAGATACATTTATGTTACCCTTTGATCTAATTTCATCTCAGTAATTTCTCATGTTATAAACCACTCAGAGTGAATAAACCAGTAATTAGACATTATGACTGGAGTTAGGTGTAATTAGCTATTTAAAAGAGAGCTAATAATGCTGTTAATGGAATTTCTCATTCTGGGGAGGAAAGGGGGATAGTGTTATAACACATCTATAAGAAACTCCAGTTAGTGCATAGAACTAGCACTCTACTGATCTTGTGTGTTTTGTTCTGTAATTCTTCAGGTAAAAGATGCTCCATTTTACTGAGAGATTAGCTCTAACTTTAGTTTATGGGAAATTGTTACTTGTTAAGTTAATGATAATATATTTTTTCTGAGTTGTGCTGCTCACACTGCAACTACTGCTTGCTTCTAGAGTGGATTTTTTTGACTGATCATTTTATGTGGCTTAGGAAAACGTCTGATTATGTGGCCTGGGTCCTACAGGAGGAGACATTTCTATATTATATATGAAACCTGCCTTAGAGAATGTTTTTACACCATGTATCTTGAGCCAGCCTGGAACATACTGAACCAACAGAGGGCAACCAACTTAGCTGAAAACCTGTTTTGCATAATATGACTCTCCCTGGCTGTCTTCCTCACTCTCCTTGAAGGAAATTAATTGAAAGAGCTGCGTAGTGATGGGTACTGCTTCTTCTAGCTGTGCCTGAAAAAGCCTGGACTGCTACTGGTTTTTTCATTTTCTGTTTTGCTTCCCACTATGCTCCTAAATTTCATTTGGCAGTAAGTGATCCTGCCTATCTTAAAAATTCTGTCTATAATTCAGTCCATTTATGTATCAAGTGGATGTGAGTAGATGTATTTAACTCCCAAAGTGCCATAATTTAGTTCAGGAGAAGATTAGCCTTTGAGGGTCACTTTTTCCACGTATAAATGTTAACAAAAAATCAAAACCCTTGCCTTCCAAATTATTATAAAAGAAGCTATTGAAGTTTGTTTTGAAATGCTTGCAGTAACTGTTTGAAAAGGTCTTGGAACCTCATAGTCAAAATGCTGAAAGCATGCTTAGGATCTGATGCATGTGGAGGTGAGAAGGTTAGACAAAAGCTTCTGTTAACAAGGGCTGTGGAAGAATGAGGTATAGAATTATAGGATAATATAATTATAGGATAATTATAGGACCTCGGGAGGTGTCTAGTCCAACCTCCTGCTCAAAGCGTTGTCAGCTGTAAGGTCAGACCAGGTTACTCTGAGTTTTATGTAGCCTGATCTTGAAAACCTCCAAGGACGGAGACCACACGTCCTCTCTGAGCAACTTGTTCTATTGCTTGAATGTCCTCGTCATGAAAAATCTTGTCTTTCTATCCTGTTTGAACCTGTCCTGTTTCAATTTAAGCCCCTTATTTCTTGTTCTCCTACCACGCAATGCTGTGAAGAGCCTGGATCAGTCTTCTCCATGACCTCCTTGTAGATATTGGGGGGTTGATACTGGGTCCCTTTAAGCACAAGATGCTGCTGACCAGACTGTGGTTACTACTCATGCTGGCTCCTCCAAAAAAGAAAAATATTTTTAAAGAGGAAAAAAATAAAAAACAAACAAAAAAAGGAAGACCTTAACAGAGGGTTAAGAGAGAAATGTGCCCACACAGGCTCATGACTGTTCATGAATAACATCCTAAGATTTATCAAACTCTGTAAGTTTTGTTAAAAAAAATAGCTTAAAAATAGCAATGCTGGAGGAAAGGAAAATGCTGGTAGCAAGCTTGGAAAGATCAATTTTCAGTGAGAGTGTTTCCTATGATAAAGAGCTAAAAAGCTTCCTAAGGACTTGGTGATAGAAACAAATGATTCAACTGTAGGATCTTAGGGGCTAGGACCATATTTTATTCGGTTTAATGGGAGTGGGGGCTTGAACTACTGTGATACAGATTATACTATTAGTAAAATCATTACTTCCTAAAGTAAATTCTGCTGTGAGTTTGACAAGGACAGTGTGAGTAACTCCCTGAAAACAAAGCAAGGATCAGTTCAAGCTACAAATCTTCACTGGCGTGTTTTTTGTTTTTTGACATGCAATCTCTGCCATTAGTCTTCTCAAGCTCTTTCAAATACAGTTTCCAAGATCCAGTTGTGGGCTTCATGGCTGGCTTAAATATAGGGATGCAGAGAAAGGGAAAAAAAAAAGGAATTTCCTTTAGCCAAAACTGAAGGGGTACATCTGTGCAATTCAGTGTTGGGAGGGTTATGCTTTTGCTTGACTGGCAAGTCTGTCTCTCTCTCCCTTTTAGTGCCTGTGGATGGAGGAATCTCTGCTGAACACAGTGTTGGATAAAAAATGGGAGACTGAACGGGAGAGCAAAGGCCATCCCATCCCCTGGGCACCAAGTGCGCACAGATGATCCAGACCGTCATGGTCTAAATGGAGGACAGCAGGGCTTCTGTAGGTGAGTTGTCCACCTTACACGGACCTCCTGGTCAGTCCTGAGGACTCCATTGTGGGTGTGCGAGTGGGAACACAGTGAGCTGGGGAGTGTAAGGCAGATGTCAATTCATCAGAAATATTATTACTTGTTGCAATATGACTCACCAGCTCTTACTCTGATTTTACGGTGTGTGTTAAGTCAAAATAAGATTACAGTGCCCCAAGGAGAGAGAGAAGGAGATTTTGGACAACTGCATATGCACGAAAACTTCTCACAGCCATCCTCAGCCTGACACAGGCAGCTGTGCACACCTCAGGCATTCGATTCACTTTGACTGTGGACCCTGGAATGAAAGTCGGCATAGCCGCTTTCATGTCTCTTCAGGCTTTTTCTGCATTCAGCTGCTTCTGATCTTTCAAAAAAACTGTGTCAATAGCAGAATGATAGAAGGGTTGTTGCGCTGCTCTAATCTCATCATGAAAACATGCTAATTACTTCTACATGAAGTAGAAGGACATCATGAGTATTTAAAATCAATCACCAAAGGCAAGGATGTGTTTTCAAGATTAGGGTCAGATGGATTGGTTGTAGAAGGTTGAGAGGTTTTTGTTTTTGTTTTTCTTCCAGAAAATACCACTGGGGTTTTAATTTGGGTTAACTGGGGAAACATTTTTTTTCTTTCCATTGCATTAATGATTTATTTCACATAGCATCCCACTGAGTTTCACAGAGGCGAAAGCTCTCTTGTAGCTCTCAGTAGTCTAGTCCCAGAAGAAATGATAAAAAGGTGGCTTGTTTCTGTCGCACAGTAAAGATACGTGCTTATTACAGGTCTTGCTTAGCCTGTGAAGTCTTACCCGTAACCCAGCTACCTCAGGCTCTATTAGTGTGTGTTGTTTTTTCCTGGACCTCATAGGGAAGGAGGTTTCTCTCTTTCTTATCCTCTGTGCTCTGAAAGCAACAGCTGATCTCTCTTTGTGGGTTTCTCTGCTAATTCTTCCTCGAGGATTCAGGGATGGAGAGGTACACCACAAAACAGCTAGCAAAAAGGCAGGAGTGACGAATTTGTCCTGACACTTCAAGAGAATCCCTGCTCCTTATCTGGGGTATTTGAATGACAGCTATTGCTAGTCAGAAGTCTCTGGCATACCAGAGAATTAACCAAAATCACATGCTTCATCACAGTAGATGACTCTGAAGCAGGAGCTCACTAACTTGGCTACTAGGACATTACTAGTGTCAGATCCACCAGCGCATTGAAGCAAAGGTTTTGGGCAGGGATTCCAAAGCTATCACAGAGGGACACAGGCTTTTTAAGGTTAAAGTCATGACACGCAACACAGTTTTTTTGCTTTAAAAAAACCCTCAACTTTTAATGAAAATGTGAGGACAATAGCTGGCAGGGCAGGGAGTTGAGCCAAGTTTTGTGAAAAAACATAGAGTTGGGAGTATTTTAGAACAAAGCAAAGATAGTTGGGTCTTGTGCAGAAGTTATTAAATAACTTAATCATACATAGAGATGGGATTTAGTTTCAAGTGAAAGCTACATTTAACCCAAACTCATAGGCTCTTTAAAACATAAACAGTGAACATTAACCAGAAAATGACTGAGCCTCTTCTATTATGTTTTTAAAAAATCAATTTAAATACCATCTGTCGGATTTTGAGGAGCAGTGAAGAGGAACCAGTATGAAAACACAAGCCAATGCTTTGTACACCTTCCAAATAGCCTATAGCTCCAGATAACAGATAATGCCATACCCACCTCCATATAAAGTGGTATATTTTTCCAGGAGAGCTGCCCACCTTTGCCCTCTGTCCGGGATGCTTCCTTGTGAGGCTTGGCACAGACCGCTGAATGAGGCACGCCTGCAGCCCCCCTCCTCTACCATCGAGGGAGCAGTGGAGATCTGTGGTTGGCCCATCCTGTTGGGAATGGCAAATGCCACTGGGCTTACAGGGGACACGGAGCAGCCCCATGTCACACATTTGGCCCAGGGCTGCTGGCTGCAGCCATCTCAGTGGCTGAACTCGTCAGATGGGTGCTTGCCGCAGGATTTATTTGTTGACAGTGGGAGTGGTTGTGGAAGGCAAATATCTCGTGCCCTCTTCTTCAGTTATTTAGTGATCTCCCTTTAATGATTCTGTGGCTGATTGTTTCACTAGCCGAACTAATCATTTCTTCCACCATCTCTGCTGTCTAGGGGAGAGCAGCAGCTGGATAACACGCAGTGATGCACTTGAGGGCAACTCCAATACCTGCTCTTCAGGTTATTATTCCAAATAATAGAATCTCTATAAATTCCTGAAGGGAATAGACACAGCAAAGGGGGTAGAAGTGCTCCGTTTTATTAATCCTAGACTTTCATACATTAAGTTGTCCATATTGCTTTGTGCTTCACAGTAAATAACTATTTGTTCTCTTTAATGTTTACTTTCAAGTAGATAAAGCCTTTTATCCCCATCAACCCCACTTTATTGCTCAAAAATAAATTTCCTTAAGGCCTTGGTAATTTTTTTTTTTCTGTTTCCTGAACTGCTTACAGTCTTTCAGCACCTCTGTGGTAATGAATAATAACAATGATAATGATGATAATGAAACTGAGTGCTTACAGCAGGCTGGAGAGAGAGGGAAGTGATGTGATTGAAACCTCACTCTGTAGCCCTGAATTCTTTCAATATTTTCTGGTTTTGTGTAACTGAATGTTATATCTAATTTGCTGTCTTTTTATGCGCTTGCATTTCTTTCACTGGTATAGCTTTCCCTGCATCTCTTCCATTGAGTTTTACATTAGACATGGTTTCCCTGGATGATGAACTCTGTGTTTTTCAACTTTACTCAACCTCCTTCCTGTGTTTCCAACCATATCAAACATGTTTCTTTAGCGTGCTCTTGTACTTGGCTTTTATTTCAGTTTCCATGTTAGGATAATATGCCAACTAGTAAAACAACATACAGATGGTATTTTTTCTACTGCGACAACATTTTTCATTCACCAAGGTGAGGCATTTTTTTCCCAGGGGCATGATGCTGCCGCCAATCTTGTCAAGGTTCTCTGCTGAATCCATCCCATCCAAACTGAGCCTAGGAAGATGAAGTCCTCCTTACAAGTTGCTCAAAACTGTCTAAGCCCACAATTTTCTCATAGCAAGATCAACAGCAATGCCAACAGACTAAATAAGAGTCTCTGCAAAGCTTTAACACCTCCTTCATCTCCCAGATTTTCCAGTTTTTGTCTGCTTGCCTCTATGATGCTCTTTCCTTCAGCCTCATCTTCTTTTGCTGTCATTTCATCAGATTGGGAAAGAAGCAGTTATTAAAACTGTAATGATCTAGTTAAACATGTTTCAAGACATCACACTGCAAGTGCAACAGCCATTCAAGCTTTTCTTTCTAATTAGTGTAAGTAATTAATAGCTACCCAGGAGCAAGTTTCAGATTAATTAATTCCCACCAAAGTTATCATCCAAAATACTCCTTTGACCAAATGTTCAAGGTAACTCATTATAGTTTGAAAGTAATGTAGGAAAACGTTACAGTAACAACAGCGATAAGGTTAGTAACTTTGCTAAAGTTTCTTCTACCTTTTTCATGTGCTTTTTGGTGTTGTCGAGGAAAAGGAGAAAAATTAAAACTTTTGCACTGAGTAAGGCCATATTGATTTCTATTTCTTACATTATCCCTCTGAATAATTCAAAATGGTATAGTCATATCTTCATTAAAATCTTAATATAGGAAGGAAAAATAAGAGTTCTCTTACTTTGGCCATTCAAGTGGACAAACCCTAGGTTATTAGCTGTCTGTTAAATTATTTACAAAAATGTGGACAGTGAAGAAATGAAAGTAAACCTAAGAGGTCTTTTCCATTGACCTTACTGGGACACTACTGATTTTATCAGAAGTATGATTTATTCTGCAGTCCACGTTGTGTCATGTAGAGTACTGATCTGCCACATTGACAGTGCTAGCTCATATTTGCGGCTTAAGGCATTGAAGAAACTTAATGATAAAGTACTAAATAGACTATTCCCAAATAGAGCTGTCCTTCTAATTCACTCTCTCTCCAGAACATGAGCCCAGGTTCTTTTCCTACCTCGCAATACAAGGATTTTATGTGTATTTTATTCCAAGGATACCAGTTTTTCCTCTTTGAGTCTTGAAATATGAATAAATTGCAGATAATCTTAAACAAGAGGCCGGCGTAGTCATCCTAGCTAGTGAATAGCTGCTTAGGAATAGCTAGATTAACATGTCACCTTTGAATTTACCATGTCTTTAAAGCTGCACTGGTGACAAATGCTTGAAAACTTTTTTCCCAATATTTTTGTTTTAGGTGCTCAATATTCACCCTGTCTATCAAACAAGATAGATGAGTACAGTTCCAAATCCTCTGTGAGGATTACATCACCGCAAATGACGAGGCTTTGGGGAGAATGTGTCTGCCCTTATCCCCTAAAATCTATCTTGGGAGGATTTTCATAATCTCTCTGAAATCCTGGATTTCCAGAACTCTTCATAGAACTCGGTAAAACCTCTCCTTGTCAAGAGCTATGGAGACAGGCAGTCACATTGCTCCACTGCAATATGGCTTGATGCTGTTAATAGTTTCTCTACAATTCCTTACATCGTCATGCATTTTTCAGAAGTCTTTTTAAAGAAAGAGTGATCACATGAAATAAATACACAGAACATCTACTTTGAAGAGTCCCGAATCTAGCTTTCAGGTTATGGAGATGGCACTAGACATTTTGTAGGTTTAAAAATACAGGAAGAAAAAAGGTTGTAGGCAGAAGTAAAATCTTTTAATAGACCTGGTGATGAAGTGGGAAAAATGAGTCTTATGTACCCAGGAACTTGTCTGGAGCAGGGATGTTAAGAAGAACTTGTGTAACTAGAAGCTTTTCTAATTTGTCCAACCAAATCAGCTAAGCTAATATAGCTACTTTCAAACTCTGCCCTTTGTTTAAAGGAGAATTGAATAGCTTACATTCAGCTGCATATCTGCAGCTCCTTTGGGATGATCAAGGCTTTATGTAAAAATCTAATTATTATGTTAATCACTATTCAAATGGCAAGGAGTAAACTACAGAGCTCCAATTGCAAGGTAACAATAGGAAGATATCAATCATTAGATTTGGTTCTGAAATACATGAATTTTCATGGTTTGTTGAAAGCAAACCATCTCTCTGAGGGGAAAAGAATTGCCTTGAAAATCAATGAAGTCATTGCAGTTGTAATTTAGTGTTTTGATAAAACTGAAAATTAGCCAGTTAAAACTCTTGTCAATAATGAATAAGAAATGTGAATGATTGTATGTGCAGTTTTCTGCATGATTGTCAGTGTATATATATATATATAATTTTCTTTTGCTCTAGTCACAGAGAAATAGGAAACATTATTAGCAATGGAAAAGATAGCTCAGAATCAAAAGGTGATTAAAAATGCGTCTTTTCTTGATAGTGCCATTGTGTTAGGGTAGGAATTGAAGAGAGAGCCTTCAGAGACTGCATCGTCATGACACTGCAGCAGACAGGCGGTAACAAGTCTAAAAATAACAACGTATGGGGGAAGTCAGAGAAGGCGAAGCTGTGTCTCTGCAAGACATCGAGCAGCTCTGGAGTGTTCGGTACCTGGCAGGGCTGAACTCCTGAACACTGACACAGGGGTTCTCTTCCCACCTCCCTTTGATTTTATCTTCATCTTTCACAAGTATTGAAGATGAAACAGAGAAACAAGCTGAGCTGAACGAGAAAGTTTGAAATGTGTAAAGTTCTTTAGCAAATTGAAAGCAAAGGGATCATTGTGGTCTTGAATTGCTGAAAGGATTTACCTGCAAACATGAGGCACTGAGAGAACAGCCCAAAGCTTAGAGCACAACTTGGGAGAAAGAGTCTCAAGTCTCCAACAGATTTCTCATAACTTTAGAATAGCACATGGGTTTCATGCGGATCAGTCCCATATTTCTGATACTGATGTGGAAAAAAACCTCTTTTCACATTCTTCTGTGGAAAAAACTTTCCAAACCAGTGAGATGTGCGGAGACTATGGTGTGGCAAGTTGGATGGTGTAATTCAGTCTAAGCATCTAGAAAGTTAGTCAGATTTGGTGTCTACATCATAGGTTGGAAGATTGCAGTCGCTGGAATCTTCCAGTTTCCATAGTGCAAGACTGAGACAAATTTTTTTTTGGCAGCATTCATTTATATAAAGAGTAATTCAAGTGCCTTTTGCTTGTCTAGAACTGCTTGCCATTCTGCAACTGCTGCTGTTTGGGTGCAGAATCAGCCGTGGTGTGTATGAAGAGGTACCAGGTATCGCATTTCCAGTGCAGCAGCTCCTTCTCTGATGGAGGACACAGCCAGCGGGTTTTCTTGGGGGACATTAGGAAAGGAGTCTGCTAAAAATGCACATTTACAAGTAAGATGACACTGAATGTGCAGGACGTAGCTCACATCAGCCATTAAGTGGGCTGCCTTAAAGAGCAGCCTTGTTACATCTGCTCTGCTTAGAAACCTTGTGGCATAGCAAGGAGATTGTGCGTGGTTACCAGAAAATATTTCTTGGTCCCCATCGGGGGGAAGAGGCAGATTCTGTGTGTCAAGCGGGACTGACTCCTGCTCCACTCCTCCAAGTCATGCTGCAAGTATTTCTTCCTTGAGCTCCGAACTCAGCCACCACCTCAATACTATGTTACAGGACATTTTTTTCTGGGGCTGCTGCTTTTCTAATGATAGACAGAATCCTGTTTTGTGTCAGCATATACACGGAAAATCCCATGCACGTTACACAGAAAGGGTGCTTTTTCCTGTGTTCTGGCTCAATTACATTCCACAATTATTTCATTTCATGTAACTTCAATTAATGCTTGCAGGCAGGTAGTGACAGAAATTGAGAAGTGATTGAGAAGACTGAGAGTGTTCTAGAAAGCAGAGGAATAGTCGGGGACATTGGCAGACAGCATATTTGCACCATATTATATGCCTTTGTCCAAATACAGAGTTAGGAGACTTTGAGCCAAATTGAAGGTGACAAATTCAAAAGCCAATGAAGAAAATGCTGTTAATACACAGCGTATGAATAACTCCTGCTTCTTGGAAGAAGAGCTGAATTAGGTGACATAAGGATTTACCATTACATAAAAGAGGAAGCAAAAATGTACGTCTTTAAAAGCTCTCTCTTCGATTTGACTCAGAGAAGTAGTAAGGCAGAGACTTCTAACTCGTGAAAGCCTTGATTCAGTAGACTGCTTGAGTGTTGTTTTGTATTTTAGGCTCTAAGTAATTCCATTGACTCCATTAACGTCTATGTTCACTTAAAGTAAAGCACATGTGAAGGGGTTTATTAGATGTTAGCCTAAGAAAACTGTTAATTATGTGGCATAAGGAAGACTTTTTCCATAAGAGCTCTTTTGGAATTTGTTCCAGTGTATTGTTTTCTCTTCTTGTGACCATTAGGGATGAAGGGAGACTTGAATGCTTTTGTGGAGCTTGTTAGCCTTATTAGATTATATCTAACATAAATGTCAAACAACTGACAAGTACAGTCAGTGCCTTTCACTGGATTCATGACAGGATCTGCCTGACAAACAAAGACTTAATATTAGTCCCAGTGCAGGTAAAGATGGTTCGAGTAAAAACCTAAATCAAATTATTTAGTATTAGGCTAAAAATATTTAGCATCACATTCAGGTTTAGAAGCGAGAATGGGGCTTCAGTATCTTTGCGGAGAGGATGCACTTTATTTAAAATGCAAATTAGATCAATTCCAAGGTGCATGTTCATTTGTCTTTAAGTCTCTGTATGTTGCTCTAGGCTTGCTTTTGTTGCTGAATTTCTGAAAGAAACCCGTGTTCATCAGCACAGGGCTGCACTGGGGGAGTTCCTCTTCTCTGTACCCCCTGCCCCCATTACAGGCCTTCTAAAGAAAACTTCCATTGCAAGCTGGGATGCTGGTACCTCGGTGGGGTGGGTAAAGGCAACTTGGATCTACAAAGAGCTTGTAGCACCTGAAGCTTTTCTTCAGTACTGACATCTATTTCCTAGGCGTGTGTCTCTTTTCTGTGCATCTTTGCATGGAGAAAGCAAATTTCACTGTCTTGTGTATTAGAGCAGAGGTATTTACTACTCACAGGTCTCTATCTGTTGGCACTGGTATAAAGCAAATCACTGCCACTTCTCTGTTTCTTAGCCCTACCCCTCACCCTGGAAAGGGGTCAGCAACCACAAAAGAAAGGGATTTTTTTAGACCAGATGGGAAAATCCTGTGCTTGATTTCAGTGTTTAGCGTTTGGGACTGGCTTGTTTTGAATAAGTGTGCCTAACGACACAACAGGCCAGGCAAAGGATCCAGAACTGAATATTCTCTATCAGCACATGCTTTACAGAATGTGGTTTGTATTGGTAATTTCTGTGGATGAATTTCTTGAGACTTCTGTAGTCTCTTATGTACTTGGGGCCACGGCTTCATTCTACGTACAATATCACAAAAGTAGTGTGCTGATCAGCATTGGTGCAGAAAAATAACCCTCAGCATGTACAGTACATATCTTTTTTCAACTTTACAAAGCCGTACAGTAAAATATCATAAATGGCCAGTGTTTACAATTGTGTTGTAGACAAAATCACTGAGGAGGAATATACTATCCTATTACCTTTCTCTTATGCCCATCATTACAAAATCAGTCACATGCTACAACAGAGTCACAGCACAATTTATCAATTTCATTGTGTGCCAGTGATAAATTTAATGTACTCTGTACAAGAAATCCCATTATCATGATTTTATATGTAATATATAAATATATGGATTCTATTAAAACCAAAAGAAACAGTCGCACTGATTGAACTCCTTTAAAAAGGACGTACCTTAAAAAGTAACATGGTGTGATCCCTAGTAAATTTTTCCAACTTAATTTCCCTTTGCAGTGTTCATTTTTATAATGCAAGCTTTACTCTATTAAGCTGTCAGATAAAAAGGGAGCTAACGGCCTGGCCACATTTTCATCTAACAAAGGATACATTTAGCTAGCTCAATTACTAGTAGAAGCTTTAGATAGAAATACAAAAAGAAGGACGACAGAGCAATTTATTTTTACAATAAAACTATTAATTCTTGCACCCTCCCCTCCTTACGATATTCTGATGCTTAACACTACATTAATGAGGCACTTTTAATATAATTATGGTTGGTTTTGTTCCAGCTTTTCTTGTTTTTTAGATGCGGCCTTAGAATTAACTGTCCTTGGCCAGAGTTAAATGTTCCCCTTAATTGGGCTGAAACTCTCAGCTTTTTACAATTTCCTGCAACATCTTTTGTTATTTTTTACCATTTGGATTTAGAGAGAAGAAAGAGAAAACACCATTTCTTGATGCTTCTCTCTTCGGATAATTTAACCAACCTAAAATTTGTAGCATCATTGCTGGGATTTGCACAGTCTAAAGCTCAACATATGGCCACCTAACTGTTTTTCTTTGCAATCTTTAGATGCAGCACAATTTATTTTCTTTTACAGCAGGCTGAAGAATACAGGATCTAACTCCTAATGCAAGTAATTCATTAGCAACAGGCTACGTTGATCCTGGAACCAACTACAGCAATCACCCAAAAGGTCTTTAGACTGCCTCTTAAACAATTATTTGAAGGAGCGGGTTATTTACACAGCCCGTAACAAGCTGTGGAACATTTAATCTTTTAGTTGCCGGTCCACTCCTCAGTTAGGGATGTGCTGACTCTTATTTGTTTGTGCCCTATGACTAAGTGAGTCGGAGCTGCACACAGCCAGCTAGTTTGCAGTCTCAGAAGGATGGAGGAATAAACGGACCATAGCAGCTGAATTCCCTTTTAATTTTTAGCACGCTGCCTTCCACTCAGTGCAGGGAAAACAGTGCTTTGTAATTCAGCTCACCACCTCTACTGTGGTGTTTTCTTCATCTTTATGCATGTTGCTAGCTGTAGCTGGTCTTTGATATGGTTATGAAATGGCAGTATGAATTACATCTCTCTCTGGATATATGAAATTTATACCATTATCCCCTTACTCATATTAAGAGAAAACTAGTCTTTTGTTTTGGATGTAAGGTGATCTTTCAAACATAAATGAGGAAATTCCTCTTCACAGTCCAACTCACCTATGAACTTTACGAGCTGGGCATCATCACCACACTTACAGCCCCAGCAGTTCCAGGTACTTTGTATGGGTGATTGGTCTTTCTCTTAAGCACGCAAGAGAAATTCTGCTGCTTTTGTTTTGTATCGCAAACACAAACCCAGAAACTGGCTATGTTCCCTCTGTTTACCTTAATGTATACATGAAGCAACAACGTGAATGTGTTTCAGGACAGGACGTTTGTTCTCTGCTGCCCCTTCCCTAATGAGCAATTTAGCTTTACATCCCTGAATGTGGCTCTTCCAGAAGCAGGGCTTAGTTTTTTCTTTATGAAGTTTGGCTGGAGGAAGAGGACTGGTTAGAGACACAACCATCCCGCTCAAAATTAGGCCTATGACTCTTTTTCATGAAAGTGTGAGAACAGTTCCTTCAGCGCTCCTGGAAAAATGCAGAGTATTTGCTTCCTCAGGAGGAACATTTTGAAGTTGTTTCTGTTCTGCTGAACTTCCACGCAATGACTGGTAAAACCAAGTGGTGCAGAACAGAGATAGGATAGAGGTAATTTGGTAAAACATGGAGCAATGTGTGGTGGGAAAGCACTGATAGGAAGCTAGAGGTTGTGCCCTGGAAAAAAAGAAAAATTTTAAATTAATTAAAAATAAATATGGCTTGTCTTGATGGAATAAATGGCTTGTTCAGATAATCCATTTGGGATCTGATGGGTTTCCTTTGGTTGAAAAGACTGATAAGAGAGTTATTAGAATCCCCTAGGCAGAAATATATGAGACGCATTGAGGCTGTGTGGATGGAAAGATGAAAGCTTGATCTGAGTTGCCTATGCAGAATGCAAAAACAAAGTTTTAAAATTAAAGTGAGGCAGGAGGAAGCAGTTGCTCTTACCGAAGTGTGGAGGGGTTCCCTGGGAACCAAGGGTTTACCGGTTTCACAGTCCAGCGCTGACGTGCTGCACTTGCGCACAGCATCGCTCCTCGGAAAGCTCCACAGCTGTGTATTGTGACAAAGACACTGGGGAGGTGACTTTGTGTTGGAGAAAATGGGATTTTCATTACCGAGGCTGGCAGGAGAGGATAATAGAGACTTCCCTTACTTTCCTCTCAACACTTGGAGTCTGCCCAGGTCTTGAACAAAACCACAAGGATCACTTCTTTTTCTTCCATGCCTAAGGCCATGTGCTCTGGTTCCTCTGGGGTAGAGATTAATATTTAATGACAAATTGCTTTGAACCTGAAGAAAAAAATTAATGGTCATTTTTGGCCTGCTGTATTCAGGGTTTAGTACAGTGTAATCCTTTATAAGAAATCTTTGCCATATATTTAAATCTGGCATTGTCCAATGAATCATTCAATGATGAAATATTCTGGAACCATTACAATTTTTAAAAAGTAATCATACATTAGACTTTGTGCACCACTTAATGTAGCAAAGAAGGGTGCTATTTAAATATTACAAGCTTCATTAACTGAAAATAAATTACTGTTCAAAATCAAGTGCATCAGTCTCATCCTGAGAGATGTCGGACCTGTATTTATTTCTGCTACTGGAATAATTATAAAGGAAATTATGCTGTCATTGTTAACTTTGGTCTTGTTATCAGGAAAACTTGTAATGCTCACATTTGGCTGTCTTGAGGTACAGGAGGGGTTAGGAGCTGTGTTAGCACTGAGGGAGAGATTGGCTGAGTGTTGCCATTTTATTTGTGTTTTATTGAACAGATTTTATAAATATACATCAGCCCCCAAGAAACTCAGTTCTGCCCAGTACCTAAAATATAGTCTAGATCCAGAAACAGGAGTAAGCATCCATACTCACTTGACTTAATCCTGCTGATACTTTGAGAATTTACTTGATATAATAGGCCTTTTAAATCTATATACTCTTTCAATGTAAAATTTCCAACCGGAATAAATTTAGGCTACTGGTTTTTCTTTTTGTTTTTGCAGATTTTCTGTCTCTATGCCACTTTCAGTAACTTAACTATAATGTGACAGAATTATACGCTGTAGTATATAGTTGAAAATGCTATATAAAAAAATGTCAATTTTCTCTTACAGAAAAAGAATGACTAGGTTCTGTTTTAAATGAGGGCATATGAGTGCAATTGGTGACAGTTACTTCTTCAGATATTCCCATATTGTTATAAGATCAATAACTCATTGATCGAAGTGATAAGATTTCATGAAGTCGTTAATTAGCAAAGTACCAGTAGTGCTTACTGAATCACTAGGGTATTATTGCTTAATTATATGCCTAACTAAGCATACTCTCTGCTCTAATTAGTGGAAAATGAGTTAAAAATATACAGGATATGGCCTACTTCTGTACCCAGTCCCAGCTTAACTCATTTTCTTTAATTTCCAGATATTATATCAACATTATAAAATATTCAACACATGTATTTCATAGATCTGCTACCATTAGTGTCAAATTTGTTGATGCAGCTTAACTGATCTAGAAGTAAGTTTAGAAATTAATATTAATATATTGTTTACAAAGACTACCAGTTGAAAAAGTACTTTAATCATAAATAGGCCATATTAATTTCAAGTGTCTGTGCTCAAATATGATTAAATGCCAATGGGAAATATATTGAAGAAGACCAGAGGTACACTGCAGAACCCCTTTGTAGTACGAGACCGTGAATTTCCAACTCTTCCTATAGTAGGCAACATCCATTGAGGATCCAAAAGCCTCCCTCCTCCAAGGGTTAAGGTTGGTTTTCAGTGACACCTGTGAGCTGAAAAATGTGTTGAATAGCTTCATTTTCATTAACAGGTTTGGTTGTGATTAGCTGGTAACTTTCAGCAGTATCTAACTCTGTCAGCCGCGGGGGCTTGGTGTGAAGGAGGCTGAAATCTGAATTCTGCCCGCTTTGTTTGTGTTGATTATGGTTTGGGTTTTGTTGTTGTTTTGTTGTTGTTTTATTTATTTTAGTTTGTTTTGCACCTGTTTACAAGCAGTAGGATTTTCAGGTGATCCTAGTTCTGAAATTCAAGCTCTCTTCCTGATTGTATGTCCATTTACCAACCTGTAAAATAAGAGTATTCATCCCAGAGGATGCGTATGAGGTTCATGCAATATTCTAGGTAACTTCAGCTACTGGCTAGAAGTTATCTAGGAAGTGCAAAGTGTAATCAATGAATGAGAAAAAATGATGTAAAAAAAGAGTTCATCTGAGGCTGTTAAACTCAGAACTGCCTGAGCTGCAGGTCACTGAAGGCTGAGATAAGTATCGCAAGGTCTGTGCCTTGTTCTCATAGACTTCCTCAGGCATTCGCTGCTGGAGACAGAATCCTTGGCTAAGTGGGCCTTTGATCTGACCTGGTCCAGACATCACAGTGTAATTAATGCTTGTCAGAGCCTGCAGCAATCTGCAATCCACTGCAGTTCTGCTGCTGGATGTGGGCTAATGGGTGGTCTCTTGCTCTAGTCTCAAATAATGTAAATTAGTGTCTCCACTGAAATCATACTTAAGCGCTGAAGTTAAAGCAGCTTCCTTCACCAACAGCAGCTGATAATTTGACCCAGAAATTTGAGAGTGTGCCAGAAGGACACTTTTTTCCATAAAGGATTTTTGTATGGGTGTTTGAAGGCTGTGTCAGCTACAAAATTAGAGTGGCTCACATAGATATAAACCGACTTTGAATAAATTTTCTTTACTGAAACGAATGTTTTAAGTATTTCTGTGCTTCAACTATTTTAATTTTAAATAGCAACAAATGATAATATTGTCATTTTAAAGTTTGTCTTGTGTGAATGTATAGCAACTCATTTTCAGCATGAAGCCTTCTACTCCTTTAAAAGATAATATCCTATAGCAGGTTTAATACAAAGTTTTACTTCTACACAGACAAAAATCACTTTTAAACCTCCACATCCCAAACTGAAGGGTAAAATGAAGCGATTTACATAGAAATCCCCAGCAATTAAGACAAAACAAACTCGAGAGCATGGAATTAAGCATGACAATAAGAAACCAAATAAAATCTGTAAGTGTCAGGGCAGAGGGAGAGTGAGAGACAAGCTAGAAATTTCTTCAGCAGGAATTGATGTAGTCAGCTTGAGTGAGGAATATAAACCCAATGATGTGTGGGTACCCCTGCCTGAACAGCACGTAACTCCTGTAGAAGGGAAAAAGGTTTCACGGAGTCATGGTTAGCCCTCCAATGATAAGAGCAATAAAATCAGTTCCCTTAAGGTAATCCCACTGGGCACCTTCTAGTGCACATAGTCAGGACAGGCCACTGAAATGGCTCACTTGCGAATGCTTTATTATCCTCTCTCATTCACCACCTCCATGTATATTCAGGGCTTTCTTCCCATTTATTCCCTATAGAGGACTGCAGCAGATGCATAACCTGGTGCTGGACCAGCACTGGAAATCACGAAGCTGTCTCACCGTGAAGATTTCTGGGCAAAGATTCTGTATGGAGGAGCAGAACAATGAGATAAACCTACGATCAAGGAGCAAGCGATCCCTGCCAGAGGCTGGACAAAGTCCTGAGCAGCAACCCACTCCCTTCAGCCCTGCTTTGAGCCGAGGGTTTGCAGTAGGTGATCTCCAGAGGTCCCTTCTGACCTCCACTGTCCTGTGATTCTGTATAATGAGGCCTATTATCGTGCACGTCACAGTGAGTTTTCTTGGTATGGCAGAACATCTCCCGACAGGAGTACAGAAAGAATTTAGGCTCCTCTAGAGAAGTCAGTTGCTTATAACAAACATCTTGATATATATGGCAAAGGCCTGTGGGGAGATGGGCAACTTTGTTATAGTCTGCTGGCAATAACACATTTCTGCAAGTAGTTTTATTGCCATCAGTCATATTTCCCTCAAGTGTGCTCAAGGGGCAAACACGTCTTGAATATCCAGGAGATGACTAATGTACTGGCGTAGAAGCAAACTTCAATAGTATCAACTTCTGACACTTAAAAGTGACACCATGAACATAGATCTGTGCTGCCACCCTCACTAAGCATTCCAGGGAAGTGGAGCAATCCCTTTCTGCATAAATCCTTCTTTCCCATTAGCTAGATACTGAGTTTTGCAACAGCCCTGAGCCGCACTGCTCTGAAACACAGGGGAGACTTATATACCACAGGATTTCCCTGTTATTAGTGTCTGGCATGCTTTTATGCAAGTTTCCCGTTGCTGAGCTCAGAAGCCTCTCTAGAATGTCTGATGCATGACCATTCCTGTGCACACCAGGTGAAAGCCCCACACCCTTTCCAGTGTGTACCTTTCAGAAAAGTGCCCGACATGCCATTTTACGAATCCTCAGTGGGGTGAACACTGCTCCCTCTGCATAGGCCCCTCCTAAAACCCCACAGAGTTAAGCTCAAAAGCTTCGATACAAATTCCATCATCTCCTCGTGACCATTTGACCTTGTAAACTTACTTGAAAACCTGGTCACTTAATTGTTATGAACAAGTAGAACTCAGAATGCCTTGAAATCTGGAGATCTTTTAAAGTTTTTTCCAAGCTGTCTAAGCTCAGGCATCAAAGGAGGAGTCAGCTTTTAAGTCTGAACCTCAGACAACCCTGTGTACATAGTCATGAATTTCAGGTATATTGAAGAAGGTCATTGTCAGGAAATTCTGAAGGGCGTCTCTGGGACTGAATTCAGAATCCCTGGGTAGCACCAGCTTCAAGAACTTCTTAAATGAACAGTTTATAAAGGAATATGTGTCTCTTAAATATAGCAAGTTCCCCACAGAAGGCATTTGTCTTTGCAAGCCAACTCCTAAACTTATTTGAACAAAACCTACAATATACATAATCGCAGGGAAGCCACTGGAGTGACTGACTTTTAAAGAAACAAGAACAGTAAACAAATGCTTTATTCGTGTGCTGAGTTTTTTGCAGCTTGACACACCAAAGAAACTCACGGAGCTTTACATGACTCCTCTAATGCAATCTGGGGAAGGTGAAAATGTCACTTCCATTATAAAAAGTTGAAAGAATATCTAAAAACACATGGGCAGTGTTTGTATAATTCATATGAGAGCAGATGCCTGAAAGTTTAAGGAAGCGACTGCTGGGTCTGCCCACCCGCTCTGTTTACCTCCGAGTGGTGGGAAAGCACGTGCCACACCGCTGCCATCAGGGGCCCTGTGAAATATTTCCAGTGTAGACACCTCAAATTTGTCACTGTGTTTCCCAGAGGTCCTTGGGAGAATTTGTCTTTCACATGGTTTTGTTAGCAGGTTTGTGAGCTTTTGTGATCTGGTGAAGTCCGGTGTAAAAACTCAGTGTTGGGTTTAAGCACACACTGATGATATTTGTTTTGGCCTCAAGTTCCATGAATAAATGCACGTTTGCAAGAGCTAGTGAGCAACCTTCTTCTGAAAATTGCCAATAATGCTTTGTGGAATAAAGCAAAAAGCCCGGTGGATCTATTTGATTACACATATGGCAGTCCTCTATGATGCCACTGCACAGCAAGATTACGAGTCCATCCATCACTTACAATCAATAATTTTTCTTTCTCATCTTTTTCCAAGTGCTCTGTCCCCTCTGGAATGAGAAGTGCTCTCGACATAGTGGCTAAACCGCTGTCAGTGTCGCTACTGGCCCGCTGCAGTTCGGTCTGGGTGGTAAGGGACAGGTCTCCTTTCTTGCCTTGGCGTGGCGCGCAGTCGTAAGCCATCTGTGTGGACAGAATACTGGAAAGGGCCATGGCTGTATACTTTGCTAAGCACTAGAAATATGTTCATTATTAAATAAACATTATTGAATGAATTTAAAAAAATATTAATACCTAAATATGTATGTTTGGTTTAATTTGTTTTAAAAAGCATTTGATTTGCATAGTTTAATGATATGATTTGTGGCTGTTTGTTTACCATTCCTCTCTTGATAGTTCAGAGAAAAAAACAGTTTGTTTATCACAACAGGTAGGTCTTCAATTTCCACTCAATTCAAGCCTTTTAGAAGACAAATAATTTCCTTCTTTTCCAATTCACAGGAAAGCAAAGATAAATATAATCTTCCCTACCTGTAATTGCACTGATAAACTGTATTTATACGTGGCCACAGATAAAAGCATCACATCTGTTTTAGTGACTTCAGCACCATGAAGATTACCCTATTTATTTCTAACCATATGAATTTGACAGTATCCCCTTTAGATTTCTATTCTACAGCACGTCAATAATCTTTGAAAAATGCATTTCTTTACTCTGTGAGACAGAGTTGATAAGGTAAACTATTAGGATGGAGTTTAAACATTTGAGGAAATTTCAAGGACATCTGCTAGGGTGGAAGAGACCTCGTGGTTTTCTCTGTCCAGCTGATGTTATTAGGTGCATATATGTCATGGATTAGTAATATTCAAAACTATATGCATTATCATGTTGTCTTTAAAGAATCGCTACTAATATATGCCTAGAAACTTACAACTGGGTTTTATAAATTAAATTAGTGCTTCCTCCTTCCTTCCTTTGCCAGACTGGGATTTGCAGGCGACCTGTTGCTCACCAGAGCCGGTCTCTGCCCCAGGCAGCCAGGGGTGCCATTTGCTCCGCATTGCTGCCTGCCTGATCCCCCTCAAGCGCTGACAGAAGCAGCAGCACTTTGCCTGCTACTACCTTGATTGCTCCTGGAAAGTGACAGTTAATTGGACAGAGCGTTCCAGGCCTATCCCTCCTTCCAGGCAGCTACTTACCAGCCATAGTGAGAAACGCCTCAGAGCCAGGGCTACGAGCTCTGTCAAACATAGCTAAGCAGAGGGAAGAAGGAATTGAACCAAATTCTTCTGCATGAAGAAGTGATTTTTTTTTTCCTGTTGCTTTGTCCTGTTAATTAAATGTTGATGGAGACTTCCCATTGTTGTCTCCGAGAGTCTGTTTCACAGTCATATGGACCTTAGACAATTTTTCCTGGAGTTCAGCCTACAGATTTCTGTCTTTTTCTTGGTGTCATCACATTACTCTTGGTTTCATGCTCACCGATCCCTTTCCCTGATCTCCAAATGCATGTTGATGTATCCCTCAGAAAAGCTGGGTTATCACAGAATGACAGGGGTTGGAAGGGACCTCTGGAGATCATCTAGTCTAACCCCCTGCCACAGCAATATCTTGATGTCATGCTTATATTTGGGCAGGGGGGAGCAGACGCACAGGCTTTCCATACCCCAGGGAAACTTTTGCGTCCCACAGGCAGTGCAGTTGGTCAATGAATGATTTAACTTTTTTTTCATTGACGTGGGAACGTAAAAGGTACGTATGCTTCATGAGAGCTGTCTGCACATAAATGAATTGCATCCCCAGCAAATTTCTGGAGGCTGGAATTGAGCCCAAGAGTCTTTGTATTCAATCTTAGACTGCACTACCTTCTAGTGGCATTTTACAATATTTCCTCCCTTTTAACTTTTTAGCACTTGCTGGCAGCGATCAGGAGACTCTGCGATACAGCTAAGCTAAACAAAGGTAGCTTTTCAGTTTCTAATAAATTATGAAGCTTTTATTTTCTCAGGAGCAGTAAAAATAGCATGCCAAAAATCATATTCTATTTCATGGGCTTTGTTCCCATCAACCTGTAACTGAAATTTCAAAAAGTGTATTTGCTGTCTTTTAATGCCCGTCTGCATATCATACAGAATCTGATAGACGTAAAGGAATTCATGGTTGATAGTTAGATGTAATAATGGATAGGCTTGCTGAAATGTGAGCAGGCTTTCTCCAAATGTGAAACTGAAGTTAGAAGTGTTGAAGTGTTTAAGAGTCCATGAAGTGATGTTGGAATAGACGCTTGTTAGTGTTTTCATTTTACTTTGAGTTATTTTTCTGCAAACCAGCAATAACAATAAATTATAAAACCCTATTGGTTTAGATTAAATTATAATGAGAGTATTTCAGGCTGTGTTCTGCATGGATGACGGTGCAGGAAGACTGAACTAACTGCAAATGTGCTTGTACGGCACTGGATTCTGGCCCAGCTTTTAAGCTTGTGCATGTAAATTAAGAGGTAGCCCAGGACTGAGCTGAAGCACCAGTTCCAGCTGAGCACAGGTTCTCATTGAGCGTGACTCGCTGCCTGCTCTCTTGTTTATTAAACCATCTTTTGACCCTCAAGAGGCATAAGAATCGGAGTTTCATTCCAGGGCTGGCAGGGCAGTTTTGTCTCCTAACACGGTGCAGCCAGCACGTAAGAGTGTAACCTGACTTTTGGACAGCAGGAACTGAGCTTACAAATTAAGTGAAGAAAAACAACTGATCTTTCTGTGACACAGCCATGTAGAAGCTCAGTGAGTTATTTGGCCACAGACTGGCGAGGAGGGGAGGGAAGAACAAGTTGTTATGCTGGATTAGCCAAGGTTATACTTAAGAGCAATGACAAAGGCACGATAGCATCATCTGTTCTTTATGTCTGTGAGCCAAAAAGTCTGTAAATGATGCCTTTTCTAACTCTTCAGAGTAACTGGGTATTATTACCTTAGTCTCTGATTTTTGAATGTGTAAATGTCACTGCTTTAATTTTCATCTTTTATGATGGAGACCTGTGAAGAGTTTGGCAGCATTTTGATTAAGTAGCTTGGTGCTACAATATAGTCAGGCAGATAAGGAAGTGAACTCAATATTCTATCTACCTAATCTAGTGCGTGTATATATAATTTGTGCATATAACACACATATATATAAAATGAGCTATGAAACCAGAGTGTACAACTCCGTAAACAAGGGAAAACACTGAAACAAAACTGGCAGCAATATTTTGCTCTTCTTCCCATGGAATCAGGATAGCCGCCTTCTGGTTTTTCATCAGGCTACAATGCTGAAACTTTGGTACATGAACAATAAGCCATGGAAGCTTATTTATTGCTATCAGCTTTGTGGGAAAATGTCATCATCTTCAAGTGAGACTGTCTGTATTGTTTTCTTTTTTTTATTCCTGCCTAAGCTGTAAAATATTACACACTTGTTCAGGCAAATACTGAAGGACAGCTATATCCCACTGAAAAACTTAAGATTTGCCTCTCTCGAAATTTGGTCTTATCCTTCAGAGAGTTATTGCCTGCACAACGCTTACCTTAGTACTTTCCCAAGTATATACAACTGAGTGGTTTTTAAAAAATAAGATTAAAAGTTTAACAAAATTCGTGAAATATCATAGTTTGACTTTAGAAAAAACTACAGTGGGAAATGTTAAATTGCATGGTTTTAGGATCATTTAAGATCAGTCAGTAGAAATTTGTATCACTCAGTTGGGTAATAGTACAACTACACCTGTGAGATATTAAGGCAGGGGCTTGGGGGGGTGGTACAAGTATAACAAACTTGTAAAAATATGGAATATTATCTCTGATGTATTTACTTGCTTCAGTGGACAATAAGAAAGTCTACAAGAAAGGTGCTCAGATCAAGATGCAATTTAAAATATTCAGCATAGCAGCTGATACAAGGCCAGATACCTGTTGCAGGCTATTTAAATGCTCATAAAAATCATAGCTGCAGCACACATCTTTCCAGGACATTAGGTGTTATACAGTCCTTCCATCTAAAACCACCAGAGACTTTGTAGTTTACTTCATTTATTAGTGTTTTTTAGCTAACTTCCTTTAACTGAAGTTTTTTTGGACCTCTATAGAGATATTTTCAAGAAGGGAAAGCTGCAGTTGCAGTTTGATTGAGCAGCTTCATGAGCATTTACTTATAAAAATTAAACGTGATCAATAAAGCTTCATAGATTGTCTATGGATAGGTTTTGGCTTTTATTCTAACAACTTCCAATATGCAACTAAATACTAATTCTATGTGAGTTTTATGTCTGCTCTGCAAAATTCAATATGTCAAGTGCAGGATAGAACAGGAGAAAAGCCTCCTAATTTGTGAAGACCTTTTTTTTTTTTTGTTATGAGTGGACAAATTTTTAATCCCCGAACGACCTACCTCAGAGGAAAGTGGATGTAAAGCACTGCTGTAGTGGCACAGTCTCCCACGGCAGCTGGGTTTGCTCTGAACTTGTACGAAGCATCTCCAGCTGCCCGTTGCTCTCTGTCGTCCTGAGTTACATGGGAACGTCGCTTGTGGGACTGGCTGGCAACACAAACCAAGGCATGATCCCAGTTAAAATTAACATGAGCCTCAAAAGACTGGAGCAGTGCAAACAACAGAGTGACCGTTGCCGAGAGGAATGTTCCAGGCTGAGTTTTTTATTGGCTCTGCACCGATGAGGATGAACAGAGCAGCAGGGACGGCCTTCCCTTCTTGCTGTTTGTGTCTTACGGGGGCAGCCCAAAGAGCTGCTCACAGGCTGGGGGCGAGCTCCTTCTTGCTGCAGGACAGAGGGCAGGTGTGGGCCTTGTCGAGAGGAGCTCGGATCTAGCCATGTGTATGTAGAATCAGCCTTTTTTGTATCTTACGTTGCTCGATTTGTCTGCCCTTTTCTGAATCCATTCAACTGGGACAATGAATGATACGTTGTTTTACTGCCCACTCCTGCCAGTTAATTTAATTCTTACGCACACATACTGATGTTTTTTTTCACAACACCGAAGGGATATGTTTGAATCAAAAATAGAAATCTTCTTTATTTATACCTTAATACCATGAATATTTGGTGAGGGGTTTTATTATTGTTGTTTTAGCATAATTTGTTTTAAGCAAAACACTTCCTTGGCTGGAAAAGTGAAAGCCTCAAGGAAATTCTTAAGTCATAAAACAACTTGAATGAATTTAACACTAGGTAATCCTATTACCATTACCATCACTCTTATGGTGCTACTGGGAGGGGAACAGATCCTGTAATTCAGATATTTGGAACAGTGAAGCAGATAGCATTTGGGGAAGAATTTAACCTGTTACCTCCTCATAGTAGCTGAAAACAAGGGAAAGAAGAAATAACCTAATCTTGCGGTTCTGATGTCTGGAATTAACATTTACATCAAATTATCTGAACGAAATTGCTGTCAAACAGTTTAACGATTAAATATTATTTTTCCTAACTACATCTCAATTCATTCGCAAGTTACGGCTGAGAGATTCCTGTCGGTTTTATAATGAATACAGAACCTGTCTCAATTTTTGTTAAAAGTATTTGTGAATTGATGATCTAGTAAAATAAGCAGATATACTATGATTTTTTTAAAACAGGATTTAAGTAATTGTTCTGATTACCTGCATGGTAAGGTTCATTCTCCTCACCTTACCCATACTTCATTTAAAGTTTAATTCAGCTGTGAAGCTTGCAAAATAGAGACCTGAAGCCAAGGCACCAAAAATAGTCTTTATGTAGTTCTAACACATCACTGGGGCTTTAAGCAAAGCGTGAGAGAGGGCGGGAGATTGCGGAGAGTTTCATTACGAGCATTACACTTGGACACGTGCTTTCCCAAGCCGTCTGGAGAATGAAGGTCTGAGTGCTGCAAAGAAGGGCGGAGTGAGCCTGCACCGCAATCTAATCCTCTCCCTTCTCCCTGAACTAGTTTTTGCGGAGCCAAGCGATCAGACAGTTCAGGAAACTGATCTGGTCCCAAAGCAAAAGATTGTTAATATTCAGCTTAATCAACTTTCTGATTAAGCTGCCTGCAGGGTCCAATATGCCATGCTGGTGCCAGCACAAGAGGGAGAGCATGCAAACTTGCAGATGGGGAAGAAAAAGGCAAGATCAGCATTAAATCAATTTGACCATGAAACTGCACTTCAGGTCTAATAAACCACATAATGAATCGCTGTTCAAAGCTCTGGTATAAAAACCTCTAATGTGTGTTTAAAGCAGAGCTGTATTCAAAAATAATTGGCAGAGAACGGCTAGTAGGGGATGATGTGCTTGCGTTAAGCTGTGGTTTTTGCCAGTCAAATTACTGGAGAGGCATCCATCCTGTACCTGCATTTCTCTGTCGGCACCGGGAAAGGGTGACTGTCAGTCCAGCACGGCTCCGGTGCGGAGTGAATGATGGGCTCCTCGCTAGATGCCTGTGGGCAAGTGGGAGCCCTTTGCTTCGGTGAGTGCACCTGCAGTTATCTTCGGTGCAAATTTCCCCACGCTGTCTCTTCAGCATTCTCTGGGGGCCCTTCCACACTTCACTTCCAAGATTTTCCCAGATGGCTACTCTCCAGCCCAGATGTTGTTTATCTATTCATTTGTCACTTTAAAAGGAACGATACCAGGAAAAGAATAGAATAAGACATGTTTGGTTCTCCATCAAAAAGAAAAAAAGGGTATTTGTCAGAGTTTCCAGCATGTGAGTTTTTGAGGTTGAGATGGTTATCACAAACTGTTGCTCCTCTCTTAAAAGAAACTTTCTCATTCTTTTTCTACTAGAAGGCTTAATGACAGGCTGGGCTTTAGAAATCCATCCTTAAAAATATCTCAGCACTGCAGGCACTCAGCAGGAGCTATTTACATGTTGTAGCTGGGATACTTCTCATTGCTAATGATTAGGTTAATAACAACTTTGTTTCTGACGGCCTGTGGTAGAAATCCATGACCATCTCTGGAAGGCCTCTGTGAGGTATGACTCTGCTCCTGGTTGTTCTTCCATGGGGCTAAAGCACACATATTTTGTGGACATGCTAAGGTGGATACATGTCACATTAAATGTATGTAGGAAGCCAAAGACTGTTGCCATTTCATTTTCAGGGACCAATTTGAAAGGCACAGTTAGCAATCCCCTACTGACAGCCCTGTCAGACCATGGCATCTCATTAATATTGTAGAGTCCAGTATTTATGAGATCGGCCTTTCGCAGTAAGTTCAAATAATAGTGAGTGAAGAAACCTTGGGTGCAAAAGTTCAAGCATGAACAGCCTTCCCTCTGGGGCATTCAAGCCCATTCAGTTCTCTAGGGCATTCAAGACCTTTTCTATCACACCGCTATGCTGAATAATGGGACTTCCAGAATTGCACAGTTCTTTCAAAGTGTTGCTAAAGAGATTGAGGAGGACTTGGGCTGCAATCAGTATCTTTAATGATATTACTATAAAGATTGTATCTCTTGTCCATTCATTTGTCACAAAGAGTTTTTATAGCAGATATGGCTACAGAACATTCGTCATCCAGGACTAAATGTAATAGAAAACCTGGTACTTCACATGCAATGCACAGTTCTCTCCTCCTCTGAATGGGACATAGGTGTTCAAGCAGAGCCTGCGGTCCGTGACCATTTTGTCTATTGATGCTGCAGCTCATCTGGAAATAGATGTGTCGCTGTCTGAAGGAAGACAAGTCAAAGAGATGGGCAGGTCTTCCATTTGGTTGTCTCCTGCAAGATCTATAATGGCATCACATCTTGTTTTGCTCACAGATACAAGGAGAGGAGATTTGATGTATTTGTATCCTCCATACCAGTGATCACAGCAGCAGTTGGAGTAAATTTCGATCTCATGTTTAGCAATGCTCAGAGCCTGAAGATAAGTTTTAATTGAGCTTGTAGAAGCTTTTCTTTTGTTGGAAATTGTTCATATTCATTTGCTGAAGCATCTTCTAGGAAAGCTCACGGGCAATTTCAGGCTTTGACAGGATGGAGCTCATTAACTTCCACCCAAGCTAAATGTCAATTTACATACTAATGTAAATTTTCTCTTACCTCTGTGTCCCCAGTCACATTTTTTAGAAAACCAAGCTCTTAAAGTAATTTTTAATCCATGAAATCACAACAGCTAAGAAATCGGCCCCAGATGTATTTCTACAATAGGAGTTATTGTATAAGGCACTGCAGACTGTGGGCTTGTTCTCTAACTGCCTCAGAGGAAAAAGGGGCTCTTTAATGAAATCTAGTAAAAATAAAAAAAAAATTAAATGGTGTAAAAAAGAATTAAATATGTGAAAATTCTGAAGAATGCTGAATTTATTTTTTTTCAACTTCAGATCATCAGAACAAATCCATCTGTAATTGGTAATTAAAAAGATTAATAGCAATGGTGTCGGAGGCAATGAATAACAATGAAAGAGAAGAGACCATATTTCTCCTTTTGCAGTACATGCACATAGGAGGTAAACCCGTGAGACAGAAAATAGGAAATCTTTATGCATCCATATAATAAACATGCCAAACTTGCTTCCACAAGATATAGTTCACAGAAGGTGGTTCACATTAATTTAAATGTCCCGCTCCTTTGGGCAGAGATTTTTTGTTTTAAAAGAAAATTAGTGGTCAAAGACTCATGCCATGAGCTAAGAAACAAACAAAAGGGAAATATAAGAAAGGATTTTAAAATAATTTTCCGTAACTTTGCTTTTTTTGTGTTTCTGGCATCTTTCTTTGAAGCGCCTTGTGATGCTTGGTCTTAAGGTGGGTTTTTATTCTAGGAGGAATTTGTTACATTTATGCTGCAATTTAGAAACAAGTTTCCTGAAGCCATATTTGTGGTTTGTATTCCTTTTGAAAAGAATAATTTTGCTGTATTTCACTGGTTCTTGGAAAAGTCAAAGCAACATGTTGCCAGGATCACGAAAAATATGTATGCAGAGCATCTGAGCCAGAGGAGATCTAACATTCATCCAAACAGGAATCAAAAAATGTACTGATTCTTTGGCCACTAGCAGCAGCCCAACAGGGATTGTAAAGTGAATGTTTCATATTCATGAAAATACGAGCAATTGATTTTTAGTGTACACAGTGCAGCAAGGAGCCCTGTTTTGACCAAGTCTGGATCAGGAGGCAGCAACTTCTCTTTATACTGAAAATTTCAAAAAAGGAAAATATTTGTTTAAGTATAACACTAGAATCACTGTGGATGGGTATGTTACTGCTCCCATGTAAATCACAAGGGGCTTACCATGATTATGAAATTTTTGGTCTTTGAAACCTTCCTCTCAAATGCACAAGGAGGGATTTATTGCTTTCCTTCAATAGGACCCAAGAGTTGCTGGTATTTGCAGATTAGTGGGTGCCCGTAAAGAAGAGGATTAGTAAAGCTTAACCAAGTAATATTTGCACTGTTGCCATTTTTGGGCCCTACTTCATACAGTCTTTGTACACATGCCAAGAACTAAGAGGAAGCTTTCTTGACCATGGAGCAGATTCTTACAGGTAAAGCAAGAAGGGAGGTAAAGTAGCATGACTAAACTTTTCCATTTCTGCTGTTAATAGCTTCTGGTCTTGGTCCAGTACCCTGTGATCCAATTTCTAGGTTATGGTGTGTGTATGATATATATTTTTGTCACCTTAGAAACGTGAAAATACTTACTAACTGGCTGAAGAACTTCATGGCGACTGGAAAGTAATTTTTTGTAACTATGAGCACCCTGAAGTTTATAGACCTAAGCATGGTAGAAGCTACAGCTGAAATAGCTGCATATGCAGATTAGCACTTTAACATAACGTGCTGCCAGCACCAGCCAACTGGTCCGTCCTGCCCAGGAAGAAATAACCTTGTATTCATGTCTCACCTTCCGTGTCACTCTAAACATCATGCAAGACTTCAAAACTAGTAAGTGTGCAGAATTTTTTTCTGAACATCAAATCTGCAAGTGTTTGGTAAACTCTTGGTGTAGGGTTCACTGTAGGTACATTGAAACGTCTTTGTTTTACTGTGCATCTATGTGAGTGTTCCAACATTAATGTATGCACAGAGTTTGATGACAATATTCTGCAAATAAAAATTACACATAGGAGAGACACAATATAAGCATCAGATAAAATGCGATCAGAGAAATAAATTCTGAACAAATAGGAGGACAGTGCAGAAATACAAAAACCATTTTATTTTCAGATATACTTGCAAGATAGTTGTTAGTCCCATCAAGTGATTGTAGGTGATAAGCTGAGATGCATGTCTGTTGCTTTACGTCAGGAATGAGAGCTAGCACGTTCCCAGAAGACAATTCCAAGCTGATCTCCATAACAGTCAGGGTTTGGCCAAGCTCCAAATTAATCTCTTTTTAAAAAGTGCTTATTGTATATAGTGTCAGAAAAAAGTTTAACAAATCTCCTTTCCCCTTTTAAGTTGTTCCATGATGAACATGGTAACTGAAGACACAGGGGAGAAGTCCACAGCCCTTTACAAATCTGAGTCTGTTAGACATACATTATTTATATTGCAGATTGAGGTGAAATTTTGGTCTGTTGAGCACTGAATTTTTACAGTAGAGTGCAGAGAAATTATTCAAACCAGGTGTTTCTGTAATTGCAGTGCACTAGGGACAACGCTGAGAGCTGAACAGATCCCAGACTTACCCTTTCAGCTGAATGATGCAGTGGTTTGGTGTTAGTACACAAGGCAATAAAATAAATTGCATTGGAAAACAAGGCAGGCTGGTTGGCTTTAAACTGCTGGGATTTGATTGCACTTTGTGTCTTTATCTTTTGTTTGCTTTTGTTTAGGCCTTTATACCAGTATAATGATATGTAGAGATGAACCTCTTTGTTAAAACTGAGAGAAAACTACCTGTAATGGCTAAAATTCAGCACAACTACACCCGTGCTCTCTGCTCCGACCATTGGCCTAATGTGTGGCATTCAGCAAGTAATACTTTGATACCCCATAGGAAGGTTATTTCCCTCCTTACTCTGCATAGGAATAAAGGAGGGCAAGAAGGAAGGAAAAATTGAAAAATCAAACTTACTTCATAAATTTTGAAACATCTAGTAACAGTCCACTTTAAGTACATTTTAATGCATTGCCACAAAGTGCTTACACACAGGCTGGGCTGCTTAATGCAAGTCTGGTTTCCTCTAGAAATATAAAACACCAATTTTCAAGCATACCAATGTGAAATTGAATGTGGGTTATCTGGCTTGGATGTGTACCAGCTCTTTTAAAGAAAAGGTCTGGATATGAACTGCAGTATTGCTATGCCAGTGATGTCTTGGTCTTTTTAATAAGGTATTTATGAATACTTTCAGTGAAAATTACTGTCTCTTGGTGGAGTTCTTAAGTTGACAGCTACATCTGGGTCTTTCTGATTGAATATGAAATCTCTGACTTTTGCCACTTGTTTTATACAGTCACCCTGTGTTTATCATTTCCAAGTAATATTTGAAGGAGCAGTAAAGTATGAAGAAAGCAATCCATGTAGATAAGTCTCTGGAAGACAAGAAAATATCTTTAAACCTTTTAAAATTCAGCCAGCTGAATCCCAGATCTTACAAGTCAGCCGCCTAGACAGGTTACCAAGTTTAAAAGTAAACAAAAATGAAGTCAAGTCTAACCTAGCTGCTGCTGCTAATATGGTTTTGGCTTATCTTTGAGATCCTTCTTGTATACCCTTGAATTAACTAAATGATATAATTTATTTTGAAATTGGATTATCATGAGACTTTTTTCTACCTGTTTCAGAAAGATTTAATAAAGTTGCTGTGACAAAATCTACAGGACAGAAACAAATTAAATAACTGTTAAAGAGTGAAGGAAGAATGTATTCGCTCCTACTCATGAGATCCAGCTCTACAGAGGATTTTATCCCTTTATTTTCCAGGACAAAAGCTATGCAGGCTTTAGTTCTGTTTAGATATTTGGCATATGCATATTTGACACTTGCATACGGCGTGATTTCAATGATGTGCTGGAGTAAAAGGCATTTTGAGAAAATAATGTTTTTTACATGCATGCTTCTTACTTCACGAAGAATTTCTCGAACTGGTACCACGACTGAATCTGGCAAGAGTTCTCTCTTAGTATGCTGAGATCTTCATATGGAAGATTCATCTGTTAAACTGCATATGTGATCAAATCCAGAAAATAATAACACTGCAATAATGTCCCGTGTGGAACTTAAGCTTACAGAAAGGAACATGCACCAGACTCTATGTAGTTTTCTAAAAATTTGGTTATTAAGTTTTTTAAGTGGATGACACTAATATACTACATAGACTGTTCTAGGATAAGTGGATATTAACAGCTACACCCTGCTTTAAATAGTATTTTTTGTCACAGTAATAAATAAATGCTGCAGGGAAAACAGACTGCTGTTGCTGTGGGGGAAAATACATAACCTTTGTTTCACCTGTAAATGAATTATTTGAATGATTTGAATGATATTCATAATTTTGAACACCTTCTCTTACAGTCCATAATAACATAAAAAAAAATATTTGAATTGCAATATACTTACTAATAATTTCCAGATTCCTTTGTAGTTCCACTCCAGTAGTTTATTGTTATTCTAGATTTTATGAAATACACCATGGATCCTGCTACTTGCTTTTAAGCAATTTATCTTGTGTTACCTGAATACTAAGAATGAATTAAAATTAATGTATGTAAGCCCTCAGAAACATGGGTGGTTTTAAGGAAACATATCTGATTCCTGTAAAATGAAAGTTTGAGGTTTATATATCAAATCTTAACCTGCCCTAAGCTAGTTTTTGTTGTGTTAGTATGCAATGATGATAAATGTGGAAAACATACAGTCTGTATAAGAAGCTTTGTTGTTGAACCAATAAGACAGATAATCCTGCACTGGAGCCAGGGTGAGCTTGATCAGTGATGGGTTTCAAGTGAAACTTCTGGATCTAAAAAGCCCACACTACTCTAAAACAAAAAATAATTTTTTCATTAATTGACATTTAGTAGTTATGAATCGAGCATCTCTGCCATACTAACTTTGATAAGCTTTCCTTGTTTACAGGCTGAAGTAATTCAATTATCTGTGAGAATCCTTATGTTCCTTTCATATACAATCTGCATCATATTGTTCATGAAGAGGACAGAAGCTTCACATGCTTATAAGTCAAGTTTTTTTACCTGAACTTGACTCCATCATTTTCAATTGACTTTTTCCAGTAAAATGAAAATTTAGAATTAAAGGAGGCACTAGGAATTTTTGGGGTACGATGTGTTCAAACTGCCTTGGAAATGAAACCTGCAAGGCTGTTTTTGCAAGGAGTAGGGATGCAACTTTCAGTCCTTCATTTCACTGACCTTTCAAGCTGCTGAGAGTTTTAAAAGCTTTTCTTCTGCCTTGGGTTCTAAATGTTTAAACAAAATTCAAATATACAGTATGACACAGGGATTACAGGTACACAGGAGATCATGTTATGGATGAGATACTGAGGTAGGGTTCACTCCTTGTAAAAACTTAAACAGTCTAAGAGTCTTAGTGCAGGCTGCATTGAAAGATCGCACTTTTGTTAAGAGAGGCTCCCGGTTAAATTTACTCACGCTGTCTGTCTGCACAATCCTGTACGTGCTACAAAGATACAGCACGTGCCCATCTGATTTGTTTTCACCCCTCTCACTGAATTCCTGACAAACAGCTTAAAAAGTGCCAAGTATAATCCCTTTCACATGCAGCTTTCCTGTTTCCATTCAGCAGGTAATCGAGACCTGGCGCACCAAAGAGTGTAGGGAATTTGACATTGTCCTTTGAAGGCCATTGCAAATGCGAGAGCCACCACTTCTGTCCATTAACTGTCTGGGCAATATGTTGTAGGTGCCCAAGTGAGGTACCTGCATGTGGTTGGTATGAACTCTCCCCACTTCCACAGTGAAAATTTCCAACCTGCATATATCACAATTTGCAGTCTCTGTGTTGAAAATGTCCGCTTTTGCTTGCTCATGGGAAATTAAAACTTCAGCTGAGTGCTGTGTGCCTCAGCAGAGATATCCATTCTCCTCCAGAATCCTCATAAAACATACTATGCAGAAGACAGTCTTGCACCCAGGCATTCCCCGCAGGCCGCAGAGCCTAGGATGCTTGCTTTGCCTCCTGGTTCCTGCTGCTAACAGGAATAGGTCACTGATACCCTTCTTCAGTTCCCCACACACAGGAGGCAGCTGATGTTATCTCAGTGAAGGTATTGTTTAGATCCTAGAAGAAATGTTCAGATCCTAGGGAAATGGGACCTATTAGAAAAGAATATTAGTCTTTAACACTAGGGTGAAACTTGTCTTTAAGAAGCATCCACAGAACGTGCGCAAAGTGCAATTGAAAGAAAACTGTAGAGCATCCACAGCAATCCATGTGACAGAGGAGGGATGTGTGCTTGAGAGGCTACTACACGTGTCATCTTCTATAATCTATAACTGTCAGATATCCAGAATCAATAAAAGAAGGCTAATATGATGAGCCTGAGGCATTCAAAAGACAAAATTTATATCACAAAGTTTAGGAGCTGAGGGCCTGGCACAGTGCGAATTTTACATTGCCTTTTTCTCATCTTCTCCTCCGGAAGAGCAGGGTAGAAAAGCAGGCAAAGAATATGAGGGGAATATACAAAGGAGAATAGATAAGAAGCTGGGGAATGTGATTATCCAAAAAAAGAGAATAAAATAAAAGCAGGAGTAATAGTTACAAGATAAATATATATACTTGAGGTGACAGCTGTGTCTCAAAGGAAATGTAACAGTGAAAGCAAATAATGCTTTCTACCCTGACAGTGTCTCTCTCTTCTACTCTAAATCCTATTATGACATTTTTTTCCTTTGTCTCACTGATCCTTTTATGATAAAGAAATAGTTCATCTGTCTTAGCTAGTTCCAGGACACTGATGGGAGTAGTGCTTCCAGCAAAATATTTAAAAATGTGCTTAATTTGCAATCCAGCTGACTGTAATGGGGTTACTCATATGCTTAACATCAAAAATGCACTTAAGTGCTTTGCTAAATTAGGCCTAATATTTACATCTTCAGTGTTTCCATATCCTAATAAGAACTTAATCTTCTAACTACATAACACATTGAGTTTGCATATTATATGAAATACTACTGCAGGGATTTGACAGGCTAAATTTCATTGTAAATAAGGAGGATTAGTTCAAACCCCATTGGTGCCACTGAAAAGATTCCTGCTGATTTCCATAGTTCATGCATACATAAGAGAAGAATTAGATACATATTCCCTAGAAGAAGGAGTGGGAGGTTCTTATAAGCTACAAAACAACAGATGTCTTTGTTCTGTATCAATCATTTCATTAGTGTTTATTCTGCAGCAGGACTCTGCCCATGACGATTTAAATGATAGCACCTGTGGAGGCCTTAAAAAGAGTCCTCACTGCATTAACTTCATGTGGCAATGTTATACCTGAGCTGAGCCTGTCTTCTGGGAAGCATCAGGTAAGATATGAGCATAACACAAAGCACAACAAGAACATTAGTGGAACTTCAATCGTATAACACAAAAATTATACTGAGATGTTTATAGTTCATTCTTCATGGTTTTGGCTATTTGAAAGATAAATCTTTATACTTAGTTCTTTCTGTACAGTGTTGCAGTGGCTGGGGGTTACTTTATTTTTGCATTAACTTTCAACAAAACCTTGTAAGGAAGCTCTGGGATGTTTTTGGGAGAGAATTATAACAGTGAGGTGGGCAAATAGAAGCTAGAGTTATCTGTGCATCTCTTGTAATTTTCAGCCTCTGAAGTTATTTCAAGGATACCCTTAGTCCAGTGTCTGTAATGGAAAAGCTTCCTATTTGTCTTTGCTTTTTTTCTTGAGTTCAGTTGCCACATGCGCCTGGTGCCTTTGCTGGGGATCTGAGCTTGTGTTATACTTTGAAGAACAGATCACGATTCCAAAATCAATTCTCTCCCCATAGAAGTTAAGATGGCATTGGGAACAACGTGAAATGGGAGAACCATGGGAAGGAAAAAATTCTTTTTTGCATGTGGAAAAATCTTAACCAAACCTAAAAGCTTTTGTAATTGATCTGAGAACTGCTATGTTTTCTGAATTGGGCTAGCTTATCTCTAGAGACTGTTTCACAGTGGTATTGCTTCCTCTGCCTCGCTCTTCCTTCCTTGGTTTCTTTCTATTAAGAAACTTGCAACATCTCTTATCCATCCATTTCTAGTTCTTGAGACCTGAATTTGTATTTTTGTCTCTACATTACCTAGAGTCTGATTAATTCACAAAATGAGCCTCACTGAGTGTAGGTACCTCAGCTGGCACGGCTCTAAAAACTGCAGGAAGAAGATGAAGGCATTCGCAATTAGTTAGTTATTTGAGACATTTGGAATTTCTAATGGTCCTATGAAGAACATGAATACCATTGATCTGTTTGCTGCACAGTGTCACAGGGAAGTACCTTTACAAAGAATTTAGACAAAGGATAGGGTAGTAACTGTGCCTTATTGGCTTGATTTTTATAAACCTCAGTGATGTTAGTCGGAGAAGTTGGTGCAGTTATGCCAGTTTAATTACAGCCAGCCCTGGATCTATGGTTTACTCGACATCCTTCCATCACAAGGCAGCTGTGTGTGGGTGCATGTGCATTCACGCATACACACAGTCTGTTGACACTCTTACTGAAAAGAAAAATGCTCTAAACTACCAGGTGCTGTACTGACAAAATCTCCCTGCTCTCTGGGAACAGCACTTCTTTCTGGACTGGGTCCAGAAGCTGACGGCTCTCAGCTCTCACGGGTTTTGATGGCAGACAGTAATCTGACAACAGACGACTGTTGGTGGGAGACAGCACCACTCCCCAGGCAAAAAGTGTTTTCCTTTGGCATTGAAGTTCTGTGTGTGAGTTCCAAATTCTCTCCTTGCTGAGATATACCTTGCATTTTTGGTGATTACAACATTAATATGCAAACCATGCAAGTTGTGATAAGTAGTTCTAGAGCTATTTACTAGCAGGAATATGTAACATCAGATGAAGCTTTTAACCCAGTATTCTTTTAAAAATACTGCCCATAATTCTGCTGCAACCTTCTTGGTTTGTATACGTAAAACTGACAGGGTTGTATCGTTTGTTAACTACAACTGCCACATTATGTATATTTTTCTTACTCCCCTGAAAAATCACAACTGTTGTATATTCCAAAGAGACCCATTTTGAAAGAAACAATAACATTTAAATTGTACATTCATTTAAAAAGTGTTACATAGTGAACTATATTTTTTCTATTTTAATTGGGAAACTTTTGTAGCAGAAAGTTGTAAAGCACCAGTATTCCAAAACAACTATAAAATGCACAACAATATCTGAAACCATGTTGCTGTAAGTGAACCAAATGCTGTAATCAAACCTTTTTGCACCCTTATGCAGTATCTAATTTTAAATTAGAAATAGCCAGGCAGCTAATTTACCTCCTTTATCATTTTCATGTTCATAAGAGATCAACAATGGGGAGTAAACTCTTCTTTGGATCACTTATATTCCTTTGGACGTTCATACAGACTGGATGTTCACATACACACAATGGACGTGGTGGGTTGTCGTGTCTGAGGGCTGGCACCCAGCTTAAGGAAATGAAGATGAAATGTGCTGTGCACTGCAGACTGGCATGCTGCTTCTACTGGTGTGTTTGTGTCTGCACAGCTGTCTGCATTAGCCAACAAAGACATTTTTAGGCTTCAAATTTAGTAATGTCTGTAAGACACCGTATAAATGACTTCTCTAATTTTATTGAAGTGTATATTGAAGCGGAGTGCTTTAACAGGTCTTTTGCAACTGGTAGTTTTGCTGCACTTCATAAAACTAAACTGTTTATGCACACACTCTGTGTGTATCAAGTAGCCCAAGAAGTTTAATCGAGATTAATTGCTCTGCACGCCTTTAGGGAATGGAGCAGGAGGAAATTCTTCTTCTTTTTTAATTTTTTTTTTGGTCCTCCCAGATTTGAAGGTCCAAATCCCTGCCAGCAATGAGAAAAGTAACAAGAGAAGATCTGTAAGAAATGATGAACATTCCCCTTTCTCTGTATTGTCTCATTGTCTCCCTGCTGGCAGGGACGCTGTTCCCTCCTCCAGAGACGCTTTGTGCTGATTGTTGGATAAAACCTGACTTTTATGCCAGCAGGAATGATACAGTCTGAAGGAGGACAGATAACAGCCCTGAATGACCCAACACATTAACATCCCATCATAAAACTATAGGAAGCAGTGCTGTATAAAACAAGAGCAGTAAGTTGCTTTGCTGGGTAAATTTGAATGTGAAAGGATGGACGCTGTTGGAAAACATGGCAAGAATAGAACGAAAGAAACTGTTTTCCTCCAACAACCATTTGATTTGGATTTACATTGCATTTCACTCACAGCTGATTAATGTTAGCTCCAGTGGTAGCCACTAGTTGCTCCATTAACAAGAAAAGAAAAGCAGTCATTAGGAATAAAATTATCCATGTGGATCTTCTAGGATTTGTAGCCCTAGCCTTTTTTCAGTCTGTTAGATAAAGAGTGTATAACCAATGCAATATGATACGTCTAATCCAATTAGATTTGGGGCAAAAAATATTTTCTGTTTGTTTTCATTTAATTAATGTGATAAAATATCTGGGCTTATAAACAGCAGAAGGCACTGTGATAACAGTAGTGTGGTCAGAAACTCCCGTGTTCCTGGCATAAAAAGGTAGGCTGCAAGGTTGGCAATCAGGTAATCCTTGCTCCTGGGAAACTTAACAGGCATTGAGGAGAATGTAAGGATAATTTATCTGTGCAGAGTGGAATCGAAGTTTTTCTGGTGTTACTGTCCTAACTTGGTTTTCATTACCGTAAATATGAACTATTTCCTTCGTTAGGTTTGAATTAGAGTATTTTGGGAAAGCCTCCTTACTTTCACTGTGATCAGTTCTATGTTTGTCTAAGGAGAATGGTGTTAATCATTCTGTCATGTAAAGACTTAAACTTTCTAAAGCATCCGTTTACTTTGGAAGCATGGTATCATTTGAAAGCCAATGCAATAGTAACACCCAGATGGCTTTCACATCTTTAAATGAACTTTTAATTATTAGAGAAAGTTCTGTTCAGGTGATTTTCAGGCCTTCCATCTGCACACTTACCCAAATGTTCCTACGGTTTTTCTGATTAATGCTTACTGGAAGCTTGGCTTGCCTAAAGTGAGTGTTATATGTCCATTGTATACTCCTGCAGAGGAATAATGAGACAAAAAACCTTTTAAAATGGAATAACAGAATTAAGAAATACATGCAATATAGCTCAGTGGGAATCAAGGATATACAAGGATCCTCTCATAATGCAGAGAAAACTTTTAGAGGAAACAAGGTTAACTAGGTTAAAAATCAATTTCACTAATATAAGAAATGCAATCTAAGCTTAATTTTAACTGAAGATTTGTTAAGCACTTGGCAAGCGAATATGGATTTTCACAGGCATTCTGTTCCAATTTTATGTGCAAATGACATTTGGCAACGGTAACTGAAATACAGCATGACTTTCTCAGTTATTTCTATTAGTTACTTTGGTTGCTTGTCACCAACTTCTGGTCTCTCTTTGGCTTTGTTTGGGAAATTTCTTATAGACATGTTAACTCTTCAGTTGTCTCCAATTGCTTCTCTCATGTTTTGACTTTCAGGACCATAGATCTCGTTGGACATGGATTTATTAATAAAATACAAAACCTTAAGAAAAACCATGAGGGGTTTTGATCAGATTCCCATTTGATGTCAATGAAAAAAATCATCTTGATTCCACATAAAACCTATCCATCGGAAGTCAACACTAAGCACTTCTATTGGCATCAGGGTTTGGGGTTTTTTTTCCCCAGGAATGAGGTCTAAAATAACATGCACTATAAATATTAGGTAAACTTACATGTGATTTACATACAGAGTGATGCCAAATGGAGCTGTAGAAGAATAATTTTGGAAGTGAGATCCAGGCAGCATTAATGGCAAAGGAAAGACCTGTGACCTTCTTAGACTGTCATTATGTTCACACCACGCCACAGAGTTACCAGGAGTGTGACAGCCGAAATTGCGGTATTCCTAAATGCAGTGAAGTTCTTGCTGTTAATGATAGGCCCACGTTTTCATCCTTTCTCTAAATTGTTTAAAATCACTAAAAAAAGAGATTTTTTTGTTATATTTTCCTTTTTTCCTGGTTTAGCTTGTTCAGAAGTATGAGTGCTTAAAAACACAGAGTCTGGGCACAAACAGTGAAGTTAAATCGTACAATAGTTGAGTTAGTACACAGAGCACTGCCTGATTAACAAATTTGTTCATTTTTTTTGTGTGGAGGTGTGGTTGCTGTTGTTGTTTGACAGTCCAGAAAAAACCCATGGAAAAACCTACTTCTGAAGGAGGGATAGTAGAAACTTTCAAAGTTTTGTTTCAGATTGGATGAAACTTGAGAAGATAAGTGACTTCTCTATTTTATACATGAGTAAGACCAGGCATTCATAGGTGAAGTTAATTGATTGAAGTTGTACAGTGAGCTAGTAATGAAATTAGATGTCTAATACATTAAAATACGACTATATTTTTCTATCTGTGGATTCTCATGAAAAAAGCAGGAGCACCCCACAATCTTCCAAATAGCTTTCCTTAGAAAATCTCTGAAAGATATCCTGTGGGATCCATTATAGAGAGATCACAGAAACCCAAGATGACTGGCCCACGGTCCCTCAAACCTGTAGTACAGAGAGGAAATGAATCAGGTGCTTACATACCCGGACTAGCACTCTAGTCTCTAGACCACCTCTTTTCTTTCCTGGGTCCTATTCTGCCTCCTACAAAACAGCCAACTGGAGACTTCACACTGATTTATCTGATCTCTGTTGAGAGTTTTTTAAAGTCTGAATTATCCATGCTCTTGAAAGAAGATTGCCTTTTTCTCTGATGGCCTGATGTCTTTTGTAACAAGGCTCTAAATGTCTGTCTGCCCAAACGTCTGTCTGGCCCCATCCCAACAAAAATAATTTTTAAAAATGCAATTACTCAATGTGTATAACACTATTCTTTTAAAAACTTTTAATTTTGCTTCCACAGCCTAATTTGAGTAAAATGACTTTAATATTTACTTTTTTTGCTTTCATCAGAGACAGTTAATGACTATGATTGAGTACCATGAAATGATAAATGTTTCCTGGGTGAGGATTAGCAAGAGTAGCCCATTCTGCCATCTCGGAGAGCATGGATATACAGGGTTTTAAGTCATCAGTGACTTAGAAAAACAAGAGGAAATTGAAGCCCAAATTTTTGTCTGGCAGACAGAGTCTAGACAGCTCTAGTGTATCAATAGAAAGATGAGATAAAAATTAAAGAAATATTATTCAGCCTAAAACAAGATCCAGGTGCAGGTGCTGGAAGCGGTGATTTTATTCAGAGGCTTGTGGAAGAGTTGTGTCGTGAACAGTATGCAGCAGAAGATATATGATTCATTTCACAATGAACCCCAAGTGCCAGGTATTTTATTACCTTACACCGAGAGTTACTTCCAGAGGTAGTAAATTTTTCATTTAAGCTTCCTTTGTTGGCTATAATCCCTTTGATTTCTTTCTTTAATTAAATCATACAAATTTTCTGGCTGTTTTTCCTTTGTTCTATTTAACCACTTACAATCTTTTAATGGTGATAGGCAGAGAAAAAATAAATGCCTGACAAATATACCTTGGCAGCAAAGCCAACTACAGTAAATCCTGTGACTGAAACACCAGGTTGTACTCTGAAGAATATTTATTGTATTTAGCCACCCCAGAAGACAGCTCTGAAAACTCTAATCTCCCACAGAATCCCAGATTAGATACAGTAATATGATAGGAGAGAGATACGGTGCTCAGGAATGGATTTTCTTCTATATATTGAACCTCTGGTTAGTAACCTTTCTATCAGTTTATACAATTTGAATGCACCAGAAGTATTTCTGTAATTATAGTCTCCTCGTGTAAGTTCTATCTCACATTCTATCTAGTGTAGTTATCTATTAATAAGATAGTTTGTGTTCATTATTGTTTCCCTTTCAGTAATGCAATGTTTGTTTAATGCTTCTTCTGTTCTTACTCAAACAAAGTTTCTGTTGACTTTAGCAGCCACAAAGAAAAAGGTGATTAATGGTTAATCTCAGAGCAATGAAGAAAAGACATTGATAATTAACTATAATTTTAAAAATTAATTATGTATTATGTATTTGGTATTGAATGTAGGAGATAACTGACTTAAATAACAAGGGCTTATCTGATTATGTATTACCAGTCAGTGATGTATATTCTCTGTGAAATGAAGTGTCTATCAGGACACAGACAACAAAATTTTGAATTTCGAATGAATTTGGAATAGCTCTGACATTTGTTTTGACAGAGAACAGTTAACTTGACTCAAGTTTTTAATCGATAGATGAACCTTAATGTTATGATGAATTGCTTGCAAGCAATTAAAGGCATTTGAATAAATTGTTTACATTTCAGTTATGCTCTGGAATAAATAATTTCTTGAATGACTTATTTACTAGACAGGATGTTTGAAGATTTCTATTCATAGAAATTTTTGATCGGCATTGCTATAAGCTAAGGAGAGGGAATCATCATTAGATCTTCAATGAAAACCTAAGCATGCTTCTCATAACTGATTCAACAAGCTTTGTCTTTACATTCCCAAATTACATTTTCTCTGATAATTTGGGAATTTAGAATCTCTAAGAATGACCTCTGCTGAAAATAGAAATCCAGGGATTTAGTATTTATATTACGCTGTTAATGATACAGTGAGAATCATACCTGCAATGCTAAACCAAACACGTCTTAAATGGTCACATCTTATCTAAACGCTTGACCTATAAATTCACTGTCAATAAACAGTTTGAAAACAGCTGAATCATGGCCAGTGTAAGATTCACATTTCCAGAGATCTCCAGATCTTTCTGAAGACAGACCTGAAGTCTCACGCTATTTCAGCACTGAGTATTTAATTTGACTTCATACCATAAAGAATTCTTCAGTAGCATGACACAACCCATGAACATAAACAGTTGATTGTGAGCTCTTCCGAAGAGTTTCCAGGCTTCAGGCTGCCTTGGATACAAAGGTTTGCAGGGAATAACTTTAAAACATCACATGTCTCATTCCTGGAAGAAGGGAGATTGAACCACATTAGTGCCTTTTTCAATCACTTCCTTGTAAAGTGTTGCATTAAGCAGTTCTTAAAACCATCCATTGACGCTAAACTGGTTTATGTGATCGAAATTTGTTACAGCAAACAAAGTTATTTCTATTATTTGGTAATTTAACTCACAAATATAATTAGAACATCCTCTTCATTTAACAGTAGGGTTGCAGTGGCATTATCTCCATTACAATAATAGTAACCATATGCTGTTGAACAATGTGTACTGGTTAAAAAAGAAAAGCTGGGGCAAAGTATGACTTCAGTGATGTTGCCTTGTGAAAACCTGTGATTCCAGAAATACGGCACACCACCTGCATTTTCTTGGTTATTTGAGTAAGTTATGTAGTAACTTTCAGATGAATAATGACATAGTATTGGTCCTTTCAAGTATTTAGTTTACCAAAGAGTAATCTCAGTCTTTGTACTCCAGAGGCAGAGCAGAGACTGGCATAAAAGGAAGGACAGGTAGACAACTACTCCTTGCCACACAATCTGGTTCGTACTGACCTAGCCAGTGTTAACAGTTGGTCTGTGGCTGCCTCAGGACCTCTTGTCAGCTCTCAGGATTGGGTCTTCTGATACCTATGATTTAATCTGACACAGCTACTGTTAGTTTGCTGCAAGAAATGTGTTTTGGCAGTGGAGTTTGCTCTTTAGAAGACCATAACTAACTCAATGATTTGTAAGAACAATTTGCTTGACAGTTTTGATATACTGCTTTGTAATTAGATGTTGATTTAACTTTCAGTTCAATCCAAGCAATACTCTGTCCTCACCAAATCCTGTAGAAATGCATGAGCTACAGCCTTTCTTAAATGCGATAGCTGAGTTTACTGACAATAAAATGAAATTCACGAGTTCAAGTTGGATCTATCAACGGATAAGTATTTAGTATGTGACATCTTGTGATTGTGTGACTTACCCCATGAGAAATTATGGTGATGGTGTGGGGACTCAATGGTTAGCTCTTATGAAATACTTATTTCCTCATAGGTGATTGCAGTCGGGGGAGTATGGGGATTGAATAAATTAAATCTATCTCGTTCTCACAGTGAGAGAATATTTGGCTTGTCTTTTACCCCCTCCACAATATGAGGTGTATGATCTCTATTTTGTCCCTTGAGATGTTCAGATATATCTGTTGGTATGTGTGAGATGCTCAGCTGCAATGGCAATGGTTACCCTGAGACATGTTTAAATAAAGATATAAAATGAATTTCCATATTAGCTCTACATTTAAAGGGATGCAGCCTCTGTGTTACCCAAATCACTTCGAGCTGAAGAGCTGTTGTGAGATGCTGCTGCTCATCCATCTTCCTATAACAAAAGTGGACCCTTCCGTATGCTTACCAGTAAAGATATTGCCAATGAAACATCTTCGATCATATAAATATTTCAACAGTTGCCTTCCTACTAAGTGTTTCCTGACATCCCATAATGCCTGGGTAATTGTTTAGGGAGAAGAGCAGAGCTTGCCTGTTAGTATTACGTTAAACTTCAAAGAGTTACTTTCTGACTGACTCTGATTCTGGCACTTCATTGTTAAACTTGTGGAAGATCTAAACCATCATTTCTGGCACCCTGGAATGGAGCTGCATTTATTTACTTCGTATATGTACCATGTTACTCCTCTACTTACATGTGCCTAGTGAAATACATATTAAGAATAGTTCTCCAAAAGTAGTGGAAGAATGGCTTTTTTAGGTGCTTAACTGCCAGCCTAGGAATCCAAATAATTCAGTTTTCAGTTTTACCAGTCTCAAGCACTGACCTTGGGCAAATAATTTATTCTTGTAGTGATTGTTTTCCGGATGGAAAATGACCATCAGCTTCCCATCCCCTGCCTTCTATCTGGTAACATCTAGGTCTTTTTTCTTTGATATATACAGCATCAATTTTACAGTCTCTGATTGCCGAGAAGGTCTCCAAGCACCACTCCAATGCAAGTGATGACCCTTGCTTTCTAGTGCCTGTTTCATTTTAAATGATCTGAAGGGTCAGCAGACAGCACGTAGTGCAAGTCAGAAAGGATCAGGAAGGGAGGCAGATGTGGGAACAGGTGCCAGAAGTTTTTCACAGGTGTCATTTCTATGGCAACCCATTTCCCCTTTCCCCTCTCAGGACCTGTTACAGATGTAGTTACAACAAAACCATGGCCTTTTACAACTGTGCTTACAAGGGTAAGTATGAAGTCAAGATAGCAAGTTGAAGTAGTTAACTTCCATAGCTGAGACAGAGGGGCTAATTATCGTAGGAGATAGCAAAACTGTTTCTCCGTGACAAAAAAATAAGAGTTTTATATTTCAGCAGGACATTTTCTATCAGTTCTGTTTGAGAGAGTAAGTGAAGTCGAATAAAGTTGATGTCTTGGACACGTGCTGAATTCATAAATGAAGAGAAAAAAAATATTTTATGTTATTCAAAGCATATGTGACATCTCTGCTGTCTCTGCTTGTTGTGAAGCTGTTGAGGAAAACAATGTTCCTTGACAACATTGTATTATAGTGTTAAATGGATTGTGTGAGCTCAGGTAAGTTTACCTTAACAATTCTGCAGAGGAATCTATCTAGGAAACGGAAACCTGAAAGTGTTGCAGGTCTCAATTCCAGAAAAGCAAACCTTCCCTGCCAGGTAAAAAAAAAAAAAAAGGGGGTGTGTGTGTTATGTTAAAGAGTTAAAAAAGGCCTTAAATGCAAGGAAATCTCAGTGATTCCTGGCTCAGATTTCTGTTTCATGGGTAGTTTTGAAATGCTTTTATAGATACCCTCTCACTGTGTGTCTGTGACTTTTGAATAAAGTTGTTGTAAATACTCGCTTCATGATCAGTTATCAGTTATATAAAAAATGCTTCCGTAACTTTATACACAGACATCTAAATAAATGTAAATCAGTGAGAAAACACCAGTAAGAGTCAGTTCAGGTCTACGTATATACCATGGTTTGTAGTAAGAGGTTGAGCTGGAGTTAGACCTTTAGTTTAAGTCTTAATATTTATAGTATTTTGTAACTTTCATTTCATTCTGTTACATTCTACTTTTTGGGCTGTTGTGTCTGCACCTCTGTAATCCAAAGGGGTTTACTTTCAGCTTTTCATTGAAAACATTGTAAAAATGGTGACTTTTTTTTTCCCTGATAAAAGTGTTAAAGTAGAACTTTTAAGAAGCTTTTGCAGCTTTTACTCTATGCCTTAATTGCCACATCTGTAACACAAGGGTCAAAATTGTACTCGGTGAGATGCTTTGAGAGCTTTGGGTGAAAAGGTACTTAAATTCTGATCGCTAGTGCTGTTTGGGAAATGATGCTGTCATTCATGCCTTTCACAATGAATTTCCTTTCATTACTGGTTTAAATCTTCTTATTATACAATGATCCTAATCGCTTTTAAATTAATTCTATCCTCTGGTTATGAGAGGGAGCAAAAGCTTGAGGATTATACATTTTAGATTTCTATCTTTATTTGCATCTGAAATTGTAATGATGTAAAGGATTCAGAGATGCTTACTTGTCATGTTTGATAAAACTTACAAGAGAATTTGTTTCCCCTTTCAAGACAGCCCACTGCTTTTATTACGTATATTGAGACGAATGCCCTCAAAACAAACAGTTTTCAAGATTAATCTCTGAGATTAAATAATTCCCATCACTAATGAGAATAAAAGGTGGTGCTTGAGAGACAACACAATGGAGGCCAGATAGTCTCCATAATAGTTTTATGCAAATAAATGTGCTTTGTATTACAATGAATGAGAAATAAATGCACCCAGCTACTGCCTCTCAGATAAGAGCAGGCAAGGTTTTAGAAGTGGCTTATTAGATGTGCAAACCCTTATGTATTCGCACCCTTGTTTTCTTCTGCATCAGTCAAAAAAAAAAATATTCAAGAAGGAATGAAATAGGTACCAATTTCCATACATTTGATTGTGTGAAGTCCTTAGGGTCACCTCTGGGGATAACCAGGTGGAATGCACACAAAATAAAAGTAGTGTAAAGGCCTTTCTGGCCTTAAGCAGTATGAAGTCATCCTTGGTGGAGAAAACTTCATGCAAAAGGATTCTCTGCTGTTCAGCAGATTGCTTGCAGCTTTTTCACAGTAGCTTTAAAATCTTGAAAAAGCAACATGATTAACATAACACAAGAAAACTTGTTTGTTAAAACTACATCTTTAAATTATGATGGAACCTGTAAAATAACAATCAAAGAAAAGTTGTCCAGAGAAAATTGAGACAATTTATTTATGATTCTCTTTAATGATGGAATTGCTGCTCTGTGCGTTTTCTAAAAGAACATCATTATACTGCTGAGCAAGCACTGTCTGATTTTAAGGCAAGTTACTGGAAACAAAATTCATTCTAAATTAGTCAGTAGTTTGAAATATCTTTAAATGCTTTTTAAGATAAAGAATACATTGAGTCTGTTTATCACGAAAGCACTGTGGTGCTTTACATGCAGACTTGTCGAGTTTACTTTAGTAGTCCCAAGCTTACCTTTTCTAGGATGGGTAATACATTCCTCATCCATGCTCTGTTACTGTACTTTCCCGTACACTGTTCTGCTTTCATGATGGATCTAAAAGGGATTTGGAAAAATTCTAAATTGAAAAGCGTATATTCAGAAAACACACAAGATATTCCTGTATTTCAACCATTTCAGTTAGTTTTCGATGAAGATTTATGTGAACTCTAAAGATTTTTATTTCTAAGAAAGTACTTGTAGAATAACCCACTTCTAATGATTGAACAAATCCTCAAGTCTCATATTTGATCCGATAATTCAGTGTGCCTATTTTGTAATTTGTCTTTCTGTACTACATAAGGTTTGCAAAAATAGTGATGTTTTAGTTTATTTGTATAATTGCCATCAATTATATAGATAATCTACTAATTACAATTAACTAGGATTTTTTTAACATTAGCTATTTTCTTTATTACCTCCTTTATTTTTAATATATGACGACGATGAGCTCTCCGCAGTCTATAATCCCAGCAGCACTTTTGATTTTTCTCCCTGCTGGTTCCTATTCTACTGAATTTTCTTTGAATAAATCCTGGTTATATTAGTGTGAGGAATTTGTGCTGCTTCGGTCACAGCAGAGTAGAAGCCCTCAGGAGAACTGGAGTAAAGGAAGCTTTGCGGTCAGGTTCAAATATCAAAAAAGAGATAGTGTATAAAGTTCTGCTTTTATGTCCATTTCTGAAAGTTCTGGGAAGGTAAGAAGCACTTGTGTAAGGACATCTCCTGCTGGTACTAGTTCCTTAAGATTTTCAGTCAAAGAAAACAAAATCTGGTTGTTGTTTGAAGGCATAGCCTTTTCTTTCTGGGTTTTGTAACATTAAATCTCTACAGAGAGTGTAGTTTCCACAGAAGTGTCATTCTGTTGTTATTAAAACATAGGAGTCGGGTTTGGGGGTTTTTTGGTGGGGTTTTTTTTTGGTGAAGATTTTTCATTGGTTGATATTAGGAGAGAAAATTAGAGTAATACTGAAAACAGCATGTTTTCCCTTTAATTCTGTTATCCTAATTAGGACTGGACAAAAAAAGAGGAAAGCAAGAGAGAAGCAGCAAAGTTATGAAAGAATTAAAAATTTCTCTTGTAAATTTCTCAGAGATAGGGTTCTACAAATGAAGATGTTATAAAGGAATAGAAGTAGTGAGTGAGATTTTGCATCTCATGATTCAAAAATGTAACTAAACAATCTGCAGTGCATTCAGTGAAAGGTGGGAAAGCAAATGCAGTTCTTTGATTAATCAAAGTAGTATCTGATTCAAAACCTGATTCAGGAAAGCACTTAAGTGTAGGCTTAAGTCCCGCTGATTTTTGAATGTCATCTTCTGCACTTAAATGTACATTTAAGTATTTTTACGCTCATATGCCCTTTACTAAATAGAGGGCAAAAAGACTGAGACAATAGTCAGACTGGATTTGGACTAAGTATTGCCTGTTCATATAGTTAATGAAAAAATCTCTTTTGGATTGTCAAATAGAAGAATATAAAAAGCCAAAAGCACTTGTTTCTTTAGGCTGAAACTGACTCTACCACCAAGGGGACATATTTCAGCTTAATTATCAATTTTGGGATGGTCATGGTCTTTCTGAGGTGTTTGAAACAAGATTATTTGAAAGAGGATGTTGACTTAAGTTGTCCATTGACCATATGGTCCTTTCTGTGCCGGTACATTTGGAAAGGGAGGTCAAGAAATTGGCAGGAATGAGAGGCGAGATGGCAAAACAGAGTGGGAGTTTGTGATGGGTGGGCTCTCCAGGCTGCAGCGTGGTTGCCGGCTCCACCACGGTCCCTCCGCCACGGCTGCAGGGGACTCTGCCCCGGCACCCACAGCACCTCTGCCCGCTCCCCCTGCTCTGGCCTGGGTGCTCACGGGGCTGTTTCTCACACTTTTTTTTCTTCATCTCGTGCTGGTTTTGCCCTTGCTGAGCTGTGTTTTCCCCAGGGTCCCACCAGCCCGGCTGTGGGGCTGGCTGTGCCCCGCACCGGCTGTGTGAGGGCGGCAGCCCCGGGCTCTCCTCCCGGCGTCAGCCCCCACAGCTCCTGGCAGCGCCCATCACGAGTGTTTCTTCACAGAGGTGAAGAAATAAAAGATGTCATTTCTGAAACCGTTTTAGCAGGTACTGCGGCAAATTCTGATAAAGGCTGGTACGAATAATTGTGGGGGTCTTCTCAGGATAAGAAAGGAATGACAAAGTCCAAACTCACCTGAGGTGCAGCTTGCCTGGGGCTGCCCTGCTGGTAGTAAGCCCGTACCTCATGTTAGTTATGGATCAGAGCATTAAGACCTTTTGCCACAAAATGAAGCTCTTTGGTAGTAAGCCCCAGGGCTGGTACAACTGCTTCAGCTAACAGGGACCCGCTTACAGGGTGGTTTTAGCATTAGTAATGTGAATACATTCTTGGATCAGGTCTTAGCTCCTACATCATATCTGAGGCTATAAAGATAAAAATACTGCTTATGTGTTGCTTTATTTGAAGTAAATCTGTTCCAGAAAACAAAGCCTGGAGAAGGCTTAATTAAGATAATAAGCTGTGTTTACATCAAATAAAACTGAAAATCAATTCTGTTCACATTCAGCTTTGTTAATGAAAAAATACATTATTTTATTAGTCAAATGGTACAATTAATTATAGAGATTTTCTCTCTGGGGCTGCTTTATGACTCTGTTACACTGCTTACAATTAATCCTAATGGAAAGATCAGACAAAAAATTCATGGTCTCTTGTAAATTTTTATAACCTGATTATTGCTTCCAAGTGCCCAATGCAATGCCACTTGCTTCAGAAAACAAGCTTTCTAAATGTTATTGTGGAGCACAGCCCAAACCCATAGCTTTCCTGTGGCATTGACTGAGGGACCTCCTCTGCTGAGGTGCTCCAGGCTTCCTGCTGACAGGTGCTTGTTCTCCTGTCCCTTCGCTCCCAAGGGAACTAGAGCATTGCATGATGCAGGGTTAGACCACGGAAACTTCAGCTGCTGGGCTGTATCTAATTAATCTGTGCTAGGTGTCTATTAATGTTAGAAACTGCGTGCTGTTGCTGCTTAAACCACCATCACTCTTGCCACCCAGTTATTTGATTGATACAGACATCTGATGTGTTAGAGATCTGTCTTTAAAGTTGAATTAAAGACCACTGAAATACTGCTAAAGAGAAGTTGCTCACCCTCGCTTTAACTGATCATCTTGAAATACAAACAGACAGCTAATGACAGAGGAGGAGTGGGGAAGAAATGGAAGGCTAATACCATATTCCTTTCATCCTGTTGTTTTACAGACCTTGATGTGTCCTTCCAGTTTATTGCAATTGTGGTTACTTTTGCAGTTATGAAGGCTGGTATTCCTGGTATATCATAATTCAGCTGTGACACTGATGTGCTGCTAGCAGAAGTCTTGCAATATATTGTAAAGTGCTTATGATAATGTCTATTTCCTCTTCCCCAGATGAGGTGGGAGGACTTTTATGAATCTTCCAATATTTTGATCTAATTTCAATAGTGAATATATTATTTATTCCTTTAATGGGAAATCTAATGAATTGGGATGGCCATTTTACTAGGACATCTGCCAGGGAGAGGCTCTAGCTTAATGTGAGTGAACAGTAACGACCGGTGCTTATTGGGGACAGTGTTAGCAAATGTTCTGCAGAGTAGAGCTATCCCTAACTAGTGCCAAGAGATTTAGTGGTGATCAGTCAGACTTCAGGAGTGAAATTAGTCAGTCACAGAAGTGAGATTGTAAACTCAGATCTAGTATTACGCTAAATAAACAACAAATGCATAAAATACTCTCATGCATTATTCACTATGACACTTTATTGTCTGAAAGGTTGTATAGGTTCCTCTGACCTTTTTTTTTTTTAATATTCATTTTAATTTCTTAGTCCCAAAACTTTCAGTTAAGTAAGTACTTAAATGGTTGGAAGGATCAAGGCCAGGGCACATTACCTACTTCCATTATTGTAATAATTTTAATAGTATGCTCTCAAGTATTTCCTATGTGACTCTCAATTTTGCTGCAATGTGTGGTGAGATTCAACCCAATAAGTAAAATGGATTGTTGCGGGTTAATCAGAGCATGACTTTCTTTTACTTTATGTCTGTATTGAACTCATAATTGTACTTTATGCAATCTTCAGTTGGTATGGTAGTCATGCAGGTCAGGGCTGACTAGTGGAATGTACCCCAAGTGTGTTTTGGTCTGCGTCACCACATTTTGCCACTACAGAAATGAGCAGGCGTACCTGTGCCTGGGCAGTGGGAGGAAGGGAGAGGGACATGTGGTTTTGGGAGGCAGTCAGTGCTGGAAAATCTTTGCTAATGCCAAACTAAAGCTAAACCCTAAGAGGTTTTGGGTATCTAATGTGCTACAGAGACTGAATTAAGAATTTTGAATTAATAGGGTTACAGCTTGTGAGCGTAAAAAGATGTAAAGCTTAAGTATTTTAAGATCTGTCACATTGTCTGCAAAACTGTGGTGTCCCTTTTGAATGTGAAAGTAACAGGAAACATTAAAAGCATGGGCCAAAAATATGTTGGAAATATCCTGATGGATGTATCTAGTCTTGACTGGTTCTGAAATTGTAATGCCTACAAAGGATATAAAAGTTAGTTAAATGGAATTACCATTTCATTTATCCCTAGTGATACTGTTTTAGATGATTCTGAGTAATTTCCTGTATTGTGAGAGTTAATGGTTACAGCATGAGTTAAGGTAACGTCTGTCCGTATTTTCTTTTCATAATGCTATACTTCATAATACTTCCAATATATTCACATAAAAAAAATGCCAGAGGAGTGGGCAGTTTGTTGCAGGTGACAGGCCTGCACACTTGAGATCCATCCTGAGAGTCTGGAATAAAGGATGGCATCACAGGTACAGGCTGTGTGAGGAGAACTGCAGGACCTTGTTCTCATTGTCACTTGTTCCTGTTGGGGCACCAGTGCTGGGCCTGAACATGAGATTCATGTCATCCTGGGAGAGGCACAAGGGATGATATGGGGCACAAGTGGAAGAGAAAGAGATTTTTAGAAGGGCCCTTTCCTATAGGTTGTCTTGAATTCTAATATCTGTCTTTGCGGTTTCTATTTGGGTTGAGCTTTGGGAACTGTTGTTTAGGGTTGGCTTTATCAGTGGCTTAGAAATTTTAAAAATCATAAGCAGTTACCGAATTTGAGTTTTGAGGGTAAGTCCCCCTTGGCTGGGCAGTGACACTCCTCATTTGTCTTGTGTCTGGGGCATCTTGGGCACTTCAGCCTCTGACCCGACATACCGGCGTGATTTACAGCTGTCTTCAGCTCGGGTGTTTACTACAGTGAGGATATAAGGCAAATCAGTCATCCTTCAGGTTTTGCTACCTGACGTTGTTTATTCCGTTCTGGCAGGGAACGGGCTGAGCAATTCTGGCCTGTCTTAAGGTGTGAAATGAGATTTAGTTCCTTCCTTCCGGCCAGAGACAAGAGGGGAAAGAGGCATCTCTTAAAACGGTGGATATAGCTGTTCCTCTTATTCATGCTCCATTATTACTGCTCTTATGGTCTTAAATAGGATGATACCATACAAAAAAGCCAAAGGTTAGAAGAATCATTAACCTTCATCTGTAATTGCAGTGCACTAGCTAGGTGTTACATATTGTGAGAGCTATCATTTGTAATAAGAGTGTACCTATTAAGAAAAGAGTGAAAGTCATAACTGAGGGTGTCTTTTCTAAGAATGACTTATCTACAAATACATTACAGAATAGTATCTCTACTGTAGCTTCCCAGCTATTTGGCAGAGGAGATGTGCAAATCCTCTGCATAGCCTGAGGCAGTAACAGCTGGTAGTGCGATTCTGAGAAATACCACCAAAAAAAGCCAGGAAAACTTTTAAGAAAAAGGATGGCAGAGATCCAGTAGTACCATCCCTCCTGGATAATATTGACCATTAATGTGTATAGATAGTAGTTTTCTGGAAATACTACATTTGAGATGAAATCTTATGCTGAATCCTGAACACTTTAGTGTATGAATTCAAAGGTCCAGATAACTTTTGTTATTCCAAGCATCACTTGCTCCCTGACATTAAGACTAGATTCCAACTTGAGCAAATCACAACCTTGGTGCCTAATTTTTTCCTCCTCAGTCTTTTTTTACTATTTACTCTTAGCAAAATATTTACGCAATACTATTTTGCATTTGTAATTCACATTTTGTGTCAGCCATAAAATATTATCCTTCCAGCATTTTTTTAATCAGTTTTTCATGTTTCTTCGGCAAGGGGCAGACAAGTAAAATTGTTACTGTGTTATGTGCAGGAAGGTGCCCTGTGGTCTTCCAGAAAATTAAATCACTGCACGATTAATGCTCTCAGTCAACAAAAATAAAGTTCATCTAGCTGTGAATGTGCAGCATAGAGTTAAAGGGTACCTTGTCCCTGTAGCTCTCATTGCTTTTCTTGAGGAGAAAAAAATTCATGGTTCTCTTAAGTTATCAGTAAAGACATAGACCTACACATGAAAATAAAGATATTATTTTAATGAATTAACATTTTTATGAGGTTAACTATTTGTAAGAATTAAAAATTATTCAGAAACTTCAATCAATGCTTTAAGTAAATAGCAGAAAATTTCCCTAGAGATCCTTTATGAGCAGGGTAAGTGGGAAAGATTTATAGCATCTTAGAAATTATTGAACAGAAAACGCTTTGGTAGAAGTGCCTGGAGAGCTATGTGCAGTGAGCAGCAAAGGCTAATGGGCATCATCTTCAACTTCTAAAGGAAATACATTGAAAGCACAAGGTAGTGCAGAGCTAGTTGTGTCGTAGGCTGCAGTAGTTGTGCTGGTTTCTTTCAGAGCATCTGTGGGCGAGCTGTCACGATGACTAAGCACTAGGAGACACAACAGATCTTATTAGTTCATCAGGAAAACAAGTAGTGATCTGCTTAAAAAAAAGCCGTGAGCTTGTAGTTTGAAACTTTATCCAAAAATTTTCCTTTGCCTGTAAAACAAATAGACATCTATTAGAATTTACGTGATTATGGTAGAAATTGTCCAAAACTTTTTGTCAAAAGCAACCACCCTGAATATGTGTGTTGTCTGTTGCCCTTTGTTAACACCACCCATGTGTTGTGAGTATGAGTAGTAATTAAGTAGAGTACAAAACAGAAGGTAAATGTCAGGTGTAAGATATTAGGAGTGTTGTATGTTGTATTAAAAATCAGAATTCTTTTCCCCAAGACTGATTATCAAATGAATGGCAAACTTACCTAGAAAAGTACCTTCAGGTGTTGTTCACATGGTGATCTTCCTTGTACTGATATGGCAGGTCCTACCTCAGGTCTCCTTTGCAAGAGATCTTAAAATAAGCAAGCGCACAACAAAATCCTCACTGGAAAGTAGCTAAAATGCTGTGTAAACCAAAATAAAGGCAGGCAGCTAACTCTAAGCTCTTGAGACACACACTAAAGCCTTCTATCAGTGAGGAATTTGTTGCTTCTCATTGAGGAAGCTCCTGCTGAGGAGCAGGCTAATTTACTTTGCCACAGGTAGCAGGTAAAAAGTCTTGAGCGATGTAAATCAGATTAGTTTTGCAAATCTGTTATTCATGCTTATTTAAAGCCTAGCACACGTTTCTGTTGAGAATAAATTTGCACATGGAAATATAGTCAAATCGGAAATATATTACACTGTAACATGCAGACTGCAACCAGGATTTTGACACGTCAGTCATTTGGATTTACTTGAAAACATCAGCTTTAAACACCAGGAATTAGTTTGCTTCCTTTGTTAAGGACTTATTATTTCCATAAGGCTAGATCAAATATGCTTATTACCTGGTGGACTTTGGTGAATCTCTTTACATGTATGAGTGTAAAGATGTACAGGACCAGGTGAAGAATCAGGGCTTGAGATGCACAGATAGGGAGGAGAACCGCCAAGTATCTATTTTTAATGCTGCCTGATAGATAATGAGACAGGCTATAGTACTCAAGTTAACGTGTAAATAGGTGCTCAAGCAGAAATGCTACATGGGGTTTTTTTGTGGTTTTTTTTTGTTTGTTTAAAAAAAAGGCTGAGGGGCTGGGAGCAAAAAAACAACCATATAAAAAACAAAACACACTCTCACAAAAAACCCCAGACACAAACCAACAACTATGAACCTTGAAATTTGATGAGCTGCAATGAAACACAAGGTATAGTTAATAAAAAAAAAGTCGTAGCAATTGGAGTCATTAGATTGTGGCATGAAAATTAATGTGTTTAGTCTCATAAATTATTAGAAAAGGATGTTTCTTTTCCTGAAATAAATAAACATTGCAAGCTCCAAAGATTCAGAGCACTGCCTGTAAATTCAGACCACTGGCTGGAACACTAAACAAAGGGTAATGAACAGCCTTTTGTATTTTTCCACCCAAAAGTCAGCAGATGATATCTCTTCTCTGAGAATCCCACGTTAGTCGTCTTTGTTTGACCTGACAGTCTTCCCTCACAGCCAAGTCATATTCAATATAGATGGTTTACTGAAGCTCTGAAGTTAATTGACAAGCTCGTTAATTTATGAAGCAAATTGTTCAAGAGTGTAACATTGAAGAGAAATACAATGGTCTGTCTAGCTTTTACCTGACATATTTGGCGGGTTACTCTGAAGCTGGAACAATTTTTTGAAAAAGAATATTAATTAAATGCTCCTAAAGGTGGGATTATAAGGAACAAAAGTGCCTGAAGGAATGAAAAGGTTTGCTCTGGTTTAAAACTGCATGATCTCTCCCTTTTCCACTCTCCAGCATCATCAACTCCTCTGAAAAGTTAGATTCTAAATCGGAGTTGGAGATATTTTTTTTTTTCAGAAAATGACAATAGAGTTTCTGTGTTTGTACACATCACAGAAAACTACCGGTCTTGCTTCACAGTGGTCCAAGTGCTTCAAAGGTGAATTTTCAATTGAAGTGTGTTATTTCCTAGAGCCTTATCGTGAGTGCTCGGCTTTTAGAGATACGTTAATCAGTAGAATATTATGGGAGGGATAAATATTGCTGCTTTGCAACCACAGCACAACCAATACATTTTAAGACATATGCTATGGACTCTGCAGCTACTGTTCTACTCAGCAGTCTTATGGGGTTCCTGAAATAGTAGGCATGAAGATGTAGAGACCCTGGGGCTTTGTTGCACTGGCATTTTCAGGAAAACAAAACCAACTGTTTTTGAGGCTTCGTAGTGCTATTACAGTCCCATTTTTTTCTACCTTGGAAACTCCTCTATTAGATGAGTGGAGACTCCAGGCATCTTCTAAAACAGAGCAGACTTCTCCATTTGTTGTCTGCTCTGCATTTGGTTATCTTAGCTTTAACAAAGATGTATTTAGACAAACTGTAAATTTTTTTTTTTTAGAAAGTAGGTGATTTTTACACACAGGGCCTCTGACAACTCCTAAATCCAACAGATACAAGTACAGCTACTTGTGGAATTAATTTGGCAACTAGAATTACTATGCAAGAAGCATATACCTGCTCTGTCAGTTCACTGCTGATTTCCTAAATGCAGCAAACTTAAGAGCACTAGGTGTCTGAGTAGACCTTGCCAGAATTTTAGCTTGTTTTTCCTGGGAGTCTAGGTATTTGGAAACACAAAATTCTCTTAAGTAACAGGTTTAAAGGATGAACTATAAAATACAAGGTTAGCTGGTTTAGTGGCAATGTCTGAAGAATATAAATGCTTGATTGACGTAGAAGGTGGATGTAAGGAGCCTGTGGGAAAACAGGTTTATTCATTGGCTGATTTGGAATATAGTAGTTAAACCTTGTTGGATTATAGCAGTCAAATACAGTACTTTGCAGTGAGCATACCGTCCTCTAGAGAGTTTGGTTCCCCATTCCCTAATCAGGTTGATGAGCATATTAAAATGCAAATAAAGGAAATCTCACAGAAGAGTTGATTATCTCATCACATGTGAAGCAGCTGACAGAGGAACATATTTGAAGCAGTTCTAAGAAATCTTAGAGGCAATGGGAAGGAGTCTTATTTAATGATAGAAAAGAAAAAAAAAAAAGAATAGTTGATTGGCCTAGTCACGGGATTTGATTGAAGAACTTAGGTGTGAACTGCGTTAGAAAATTTTCCCAGAATGGTGTTAGCACCAGTTAGGACATTAAAATGTATTTATTAATAGAGTAAAAATTAGACAGATGCACAACAAAAAGCCCTGGTTTAGACAATAAAACAGACCCACTACTTATGTGAAGTGCTTTTCTTGTTAGGAGGCATTTTCATCTCTTGCTGAAAAACCCTGCAGAACAAGAAAGACAACATAGTCTTTCTTGCTTTTTATACTTGAGCTGACTTAATTAAATTTCTTTCACTCTTTCCATGTGTAAATATAATAAAATTATGGAGGATTTAGCTTTCATTAGTGCTTTGTGTAGGGAAAGAAGAAAAGGCTGCACCACTGCCACTTTACTTTGGGTTTTACGAATGTGAACTAATATAAATGTTTGTTTAGTCCAATGTCCTTTCTCTGATAGTGACCAGTAGTAGATAAAAGAATAAAGTTTAGATAGAGTGGTGCTTGGGTGAACCTTCTCAGCAAGGCACAGGAAAAAGCACTGTACATATATGGAGTATTCCTTTGTTACTGTCGAGTTTTTTGTTTCATTCATCAACACAATCAGAAGTTAAACAATTTCAAGTGCACGGACTACTCATAAAGATACCATTGAATAGCCGTAGCCCATTTTGTAATGGGAAACAAAATATTGTGTGTGTGAAGCTTATTTTTTCACTATGACAAGTGAGATACTATGCTATTTCTTTCACTTTTCCCGTTCTTCAATTGTGAAAATGGGTTTGATTGTGGTGTGTAAATGCACAAAACCCCATTTTTTCAATTGGTACAAGATTCAGAGAAAGAAACCAAGTTCTGAGGAAGAGTTTAAAGATTTATGAAACAGGTGCTTCATCTCATGCTTTTTTTTTTCCCAAGAATTTCAGAATCTTAAATGACAAACACCCAGTTCTTGATATAGTTTATTCTGCTGAAGTGTTTTGTTCAGATTATACCCGTTCTAGCAATCTATTGGTGAGTAGTTCTGACGTGACTACAGAGCCCAGTCATGACTGGAAAAAGCGTCTTTAACATGGAACGTTGTGGGTGTTTTTTGTTTAGCTGGCAATAGATGGTGATCCCACACATGACTGTTGGGAGTGCTCACATGTGATACCTGCATTTGGCCTAGCAATGCTGATACATAATGTTCTCAGGAAACAGTTTGACCCTTTATAAGTCTGGTGAGAAAATCCAATCTATTCTTCTGAAACAAACTATGTCACTGTCTCTGCCAGTTTTGCTGCACCTCCTTCTAGCAGCAATTAAATCATCTCTCTAATCTAGAGAGCTCAGTCTATTGCACTTCATACAGTAGCTCCTGTGCTGAGTCCCATAGCTCATGTTTGACCAAGCCTCTATAGTGTAAACTTTGAAGGGACGGTGGGATCCTTGTTCTAGGGTTTCTCCTTAGCATTAAGCATTTCTATTCCTTTGTCCGTTTTCAGCCTTTACAAATCTGCTGGGTACAATCAGGAGCGAGTGAATGGCTATGAGGAAGCATGAGCTGAAGTCTGATCCGTGTCCTTTGTACATTAGATCTGTGTGCAGTCCTTTGCAGCCAGATGCAAGCTCTTTTTTTTATTTTTCTTTTTTTTTTTTCTTTACCCCGCCCCCATGCTTCACAAAACTCTGTGGGGCCTCAGTTAGTGCTGAGCTGAGTCTGAACAAATAAAGCCTGTAGAAGAGCAGCATGCTGCTGGGCTGCCTGCTGTCCTACACCAGTACATTCATATGGCTTCCAGCCAGCTCAGTCCTATGGCAGAGCCAGCTCATCCCTGCTAGCAAAAGGATGTGTGTGACACAGGGTCATGTGTCCATAAATGTTTTCTAGTCTCCCTCCTGCCCTGAGCTAAGTATACACATGTAGCCTCGTGAGGGACCAGGCTTGAATTTTTCAGGCTGGTATACATGTTTGCCAAACGCACATTGGGCTTGAGCAATCGTTGTAATTAGGTATCTGTTAAATCTTTAAAGTTATTAAGTTAAAACTTAGCATCATGCTGATTGGCTCATTTATGTTATGTGTCTGAAAATAAATCTGCTTTATGATTGTGTGAATATTGGTAGCCAGATGCTTTGAATCACACAAACAATGAAAAAGACCTTGCAAAAAAATTGCTGAATACTATCTGGTATCTGAGAAATTGGAAATAAATAGCAGATACTTTAAAAGTACAGAAACTCAGTGAATAAATTATTGTTAGTAAAAAGAGAGCAAATAACGACTAAAGAGCGAGATCAGTCAGCAGTTATGGAATTTTCTGACTTAACGTAAGCTATGAAGAAACTTTTTCTAAAAGCAAAGCAAGCTGGGATAGAGTTACTTCCTGAGAAATGAGCTGATGTAAGAGAGCAGAGTTTTATTTTTTGTATTGATTTAACAGGATACATTCACCCTGACCTTCTTGAACCGTAAAAGTCTTGTGACAGTTTGCTAGATAGACCATTTCACTTGTTATCTAAACTGTTATTTTTCATCAACTGCTTATATAAAATGTAGGAAAAAATTGGAGAAAGTGTTGGAGAAGTTATTAGAATCATCAACTTCTTTAATTAGTAAAGGCTAAAACAGCTTGGGAGTGTCTGTTAGAGAATTTCAGAGTATCTTTCTGTCTCTTTAATGTAACATCTTCCCTTTGAAATTATTTCCCATGGCAAGATGTCCTGCTCTGTGCCAGATTATCTATCTGTAGTTAGGAGGTAGAATGCCTAGTTTTGTTTTAAATAGTTAATTTGTTCCAACAGTAGTCACCATTTCCACTACTATACTCGGCTTTCATTGAAACTGAGTTCTCTTGCAAAAGATCTTAAAGAGGATTCAGCTGTTTCATTTTCTATTCCTGCTTTGAATATGCCTCTTACACTGGCTCCTTTGCACTGGCACAAATGTCTGTTGGAACAATTTCCAGTGTGTAGCTGCATAAATGTGAAATAAAGGAAAAAAGTTCCAATGGTGAATTGACTAGCAAAAGTAGAGGGCTTGCTTGTATTCAGAAAATCACTGAAATTTAAACTTGGTTTGAATCTCATTGTGGGAAGGTAAGAATGTACGTAACTGCTCTTCTGGATAAAGGATGATTTCCTCAATTCTTTCTACATGGATGATGAAAATTCACACAAATGTGATCATCCTTCGACACACATTCTGTACAGACAATTGGTTTGTGTAATATCTGTTGGAGGTTTTATTCAGTCTGGAAATGGAGCTCATTCTTGCAAATGACTTAAAGATAGAAATTAGATACAATCTTAGCTCATGCTAATTCAGCAGTTGACTGGGAGAAAGGAGAGGGAAATAATTTTTTTTGCTACGCACGTTATGCATAACATATGTATTTAATTTGATGCATTTATGAAACTAAGTTTTGGGAAAAGCTACATTAGACTCCAAAAATATATATGCACCAAACTCATGTTATTGATATTGTAGTACAAACTAGATATATGAACCAGGAATAGATCCGTATCAGTTCATACTTTGCAAAAAGCACGATAGCAACAAACAGTCCCTGTCTCAAATAATTTAGAGATAGTAATCACAGTTTATGTGAGTAAAACTCAGCTATTTTTAGACCAACTGACTTACAGCTGCCACGAGTGCAATAGTATATGTTAAAGAGCATGTCCAGGATTTTTAGTAAATATTAAGCTTTAAATTACTATTCTTAGATGTTATTAGCCCTATTGCAATGGTAGCACAAACCCTGGTGTAGACTTCTGAGGTGTCATGTATGCCTGAAAAACTCTAGTCACCATGGAATAGATATGTGCCAACCTTTAACCATGTGACTGGCTCAATATGAGAAGCGTCCACCTCCTTCCCTCACCTACCAGGCCCATTCTTGCTGTACTTTCTGGATTTTGAAACATCAGACCATAACATGAAGCATGAAACTCTTCTCTCCCCATGACAGCTGAGTTTCACAGTACCAGGAGCTGGGTACTCAATAAAGGCATGAAAGTTCATGCCACATAGCACTAGGGAGAAAGGAGAGATACTTGTTATCCCTGCTTTACAGAAGAACAATAGATATACAGGACTACTTGCTGAAAATCACTCAAAGAGCCCGTATCAGAGATTCCAGGCGAACTGCTCTGTGGCTACAGACTAAAAGAGCAGCTTAGATTCTATTATGGGTCTCAGCACACACTTAAAATGCCCAAACTTTTGAATGCAGTTTTTGCACCTAGTTCCCCTGGTAGCAAAATCTCAACTATAACTAAGTTAGGGACTTTGTTGCTTTGTATTAGCTGTCAGGGTGAAACAGTTATTGCTATCACAATGCTAAATGAGTTGGATGGAGATGGAGATCAATTGTTGAACAAATTAGCAACAGTATTATCAAGAGGAAAGAAAGAAAGGTCTATGAGAAACAGAGTATGATTTGTTATCATGCAATCCTATGGTGGACGATACAGAAGACATAGATCAAAATATAATTTAGACCTTGATCCAGAGCATCATTGTTATTTAGCTACATTCAGTGAGAGTCAAAGAGTAAAGAACTCATCCATATTTCTTTAAGCTGAAATTGTTTTCTTCCAATACGTGACTGGAAAGTTGTTCAAGTATATTGCTTTATTGGCATATAATTCATGTGCTGACATTGTTTCTGTTCTAAAGAAGTTAGTAAGCAAAAATCATTCTATAAATTACTTTTTCGTGGTAACTTTTTTTGACATAGCTTATTAAGAAAACTTGGATTAATGGTCCAAGAAATGGGAAGCTAAATGTTCATAAACGTTGATAAATGAGAAATTTATAACAAATTTTTAGTGAGGTTCCTAGGAGTGTTCTTATTAACTCACAATGCTAATGGTACATCAGATGTTTATGATATGTTAAGATGGAGAGATCCATTTCTCAACTCGGGAAACGATCAGAAGCCAAGGCTGTCCTATCTGTGCTTGAAACTTGATGGGTGAGGCAGGCGGTCTAGAAGTAGTTGATATCAGAAGTATGACTCTTGGTCTTTGGGGTGTAAAGGACATCTTTCCCTGAGGGAACTTGTGATCAGCTAAAAGTGCCCATGGTAAGTTGTTTGAAAAGATTGTATTTAATAGAATAAATTCTACAGATGATGGAGTGACACAAACAGCTTACAAAGTCTTTGTGTGACATTACAGGAGATTATTAGGCAGGATGTTGTAGGAGCTCCAGTGAAGGCAATGGCAACTCTTGTGTTAAGGTGTGCTCCTCCCTTAACTGAAGATAATTATGTAAATAACCAGTATCACTGTTCTTTGGTGCTAAGGACGGACTGCAATGCAACAGAAAAGATATTCCAATCACTACATCTAATTACAGTGATATGAGAATTACTGAAATTCTTCAAGTGGTAATTATTCTTTTAACTATATTGAAGGCAATCAAAGCAAGAAATGCCATGTTCATAGTTAAATATAAAAAATTTGATGTAGGGAGTACCTAAGAATGTTGAACCTACTGGACCATTAGTGTTCTGGTATTTTTGTCTTTCTCCTTTTACCCTGAAGCATGTAGCACAAGTGTTTTGTTGATGTTTAGAAAGCCATGACTCCATACAAGGCTTCCATATCAGCCCCCCATATACTACTTATTAATTCCCTCAGGGATAGGGTGGTCCTAAGGCTGTTCTGGGATCTTTGAATTTGGGGAATGCATGTATTGCAGGAGGTCCTACTCAGAACCACTGAGATAATAAAGGGACAACAGAGGTTGCTTTATCTGTGGTTGTGAAATGGCTGCAAGCTATTTGCTCCAGTAAGGAAGACTAGCTCTATAAATTTGGCTTTCACTGGCTCAGCCAGTAAGTGCAACTTCACACTGCCGTGTCTTGTTGAAAAGAAGGGGTGGCTGCTTTCTCCCTCTCTAGAGAGAATACTTCTCTCTGCCCGGACTCTGGGCCAGCCTTTCACTGGGTTGTTTCAGCATGCTGCGTCAGAAGAAAAATAACCGCGTCCTTCTGTCGGATTATGCAGCAGTTCCTTTTAACTTCATGCTGATTTGTATGCTTTGCAATGCTTTGCTTTTGAGATTTAGCATTCTTAGTACTTTTCTCTTAATTTCCTTTATAATAGGATTTTAATACATAGAAAGCAAATGATCTCTTTGGAATGTTTAAAGTCCTAATCTAGCTGTGTAAATCTCTCTTATCTAAGCATTTCCTAATGTTGATAGCTATTTTTAAATCATTAAATTTTTTTGTGGCTTTCTCAGGAGTCTTGATTTGCATTTGGTGTGTAGGCATGTAGACATTTGGATCTGTTACAGTATAGCATTTAAGTGAGTGCTTATTAGCACGAGCAGCCTTTTAGGGTGGAAGATCAGACTGTTGCAGTGTGTAAAATGTGGAAGTATGAAGTTGACTGGAGGTTTTACCAACCGAAAAGTTTAGTGCAGTGAGCTTACGTTAGCATGGCTGCCTCTTCTGAAGCCATGAGAAGTATTGCTGAGGAGTATTTCTCTTAATATCAGTGGAAGGGACCAAATGAAACACCAAAGTGACTTCAATGTGAGCCTTGACTCTAGCAACATAATTTGAACTTGTTTAAAGTTATTTTTTGTGACATTAAAGCAGAAGTTTTCACTGATGCAGTAAACATTTTCTCCTGCCCTTTCTGTGAAGTTGCTTTTCTCTTGATGGCAAATCTCTCTTTGGACTCTCTATATAATAAGAATGATGTTTCATTATAATCATTGTTATTACTGCCAGGATAGACACAATATTGAATAAAGAACAAGAAATGGTATAATAGGACTCTGTGTGTGTCTGAACAGAGTGCTGGTAATATCTTTATTGGGGCTTAATGTGTTTTCCCTGGCGTTGGACCGACTGAGTCTCACCACTAGTGGAGTCCCATAGGCAGGACAGTGAATTTTGTAAAAAGAAATGTTGTGTCAAATACCTCCCACATTTAGATACAATCATTCTATATGCCTTTAGAAGAATGATAATAGGATTCTTTATAACTTAATTTTTTATTTTACATTATTATATATTTTANTTTCCAAAATTCATAGAAATATAATTTTCTGGTCTCTATTTTAGTCGTGTGTTGGGCACATATAAAATGTGGTTTACATTACTTGTTTCTGTGTGCTTTAAACACAGAATGAATTTCATAAGAGTTCAAAGTGTTGGTATAGAGATCTTCTGAAAGATTTGTTAGACACTGGTTTGGGAGCTTACTCTTCACTGTTTGGACCATATAATCTCTTGTAAGTTCCTAAAACACCAAAAAACCTCTTGAAGAATTGTGTTTATTTCAGTATGTTCCCTTCTACAGGGATATCTGATAGAATCGAATAGGAATTTAGATTTGAAAGCTTTTATGAAGTTTAACATTATGTTACTAACAAGAAATTTTAACAAATCGGTGTCTCTTCATTGATAAAGCTCTGTTGATTAAAATAGAAGTTACTTTACTTATGAATATGGCTTGTAGAATGTCACTGGTTTATGTGCATAGGGAATATGTTTGCAAAGTCTTTACATATGCATGTCTGCGTACTAGATGCAAAGGGCAGGATAGAATGCAATCTAAAGAAAACTCCACTAGCCTGAACATTTCCTATGAGGCGTATGAATAGCATCTCCACAAGACTTTTGGTAATCATGATTGTGCAAGATTACTTGTAAAAGTACTTTTATTTTAGCAAAATCATATGTGATCTCAGGAGATTGCTGTAGATTTTAAAGAAAAAGTTTAAAAAGTCCTTAAAAAGAGAAATCCAAATAAACAGAGGCTTGAGTAGGTGCTGAAGGGCTCTCTTTTAGAAACAAAGGAAAGATGACATATTTACAAAATACCGTCAGGGCAGACTGCTTAGAAGTAGGAAACTGAAACGCTCTGCTGCTCCGTTCAGTAAACACTGCAGGAATTTATCTGCTTGTGTAGCACCATGACGTGCTGAAATGGTACTTGAGCTCAGAATGGCATTGCTTAGGAATTACTGCAGATCTTAATTGAAGCTGAGGGGGTTTTGTTTGTTTTAAAAGAAACCTCAAGCATTTTTCCCCGTGTTGTATTTTAAGTTATAAATGTGAATATGGAAACCTGGCTGAATTTAGACTTGTACAAAAATATCGCATCAGTGATACTGGCCATGATTTCTGGTGTTTCTGGTATTAGTCCACTAAGAAAAATGAAACGAGAGTAGATATCTGTAATGATTATTGCAGACTATTGCTAGTGAGAGAAGACTACAGTGCTGATGACAGTGCTGCAAATAAATCCAGAGAACTACAGGCCTTCATAGTTGAAGAACTGGAGAAAGTCAGGGAGAAGAAAGGGACAGAATAGGGATGGCCTCCAGCCAGAGCAAGTTGTGACAGTTACAAGGCTTAGTGGTGGCTGGGGAGACTCCAATTGCAAGCTGAGGCCCTCACAATATGATTTAGAAGATGATTTGTGTAATGAAATTTAACAAGATCTTATTTGTCACTCTGAAAGCATACTATGTGGATAACAATGTCCTCAGTGCTTTCCTGGTTTTCATTCTTAGTGTCTTTTGTTTCTGTGCTACTGCATTCTCCTTCCATTTATTTGCTCATGCACAGAAGGCAGTCGGTTGTGTAGTCTCACTTGTCTTGTCTTCAATTTCCTCATGCAGCTGATACCCCCATATTATCACTCGCTGTTGGCAGCAACTGGAAGCAAGAAAATAGGATCTTTCTTTTTTTCCTGCTCATGGTTGTGAGGTTAGTTTTCTATTGAGAAAAAAGGTATGCATAGTATTAATAGTTGATGCTATCGCATCCAGAGGG
>VXBO01007146.1:454257-482544 GCA_013400135.1 Rhinoptilus africanus
CAGTACTCTTACTTGCTATTTATATTATATTGCCCATTGCTGGACTATGACGTTACCTGTTCTATCGGAGTCGATAACAAGGATGATGCAGCAGTTGTACTCCAGCAGTAGCTAATGCAGCACTGGGTCAAGAAGAGGTCCTGACAAGTTAAAGTATGCAGTTAAAATATTGAAATTGGAGAGATGTTAGATTCAGACACTGTGATACAAAGATGGTGACAATTTTGATATACATGCCTGTATAGCATTGTTTCTCAATATTTAATAGCCCAGAAGAGAACTGAAGTGCTCTTTAAATTACCCTATGCATACTGAATAATAAACACTTCATCAAATGAATTTAAGGAAACTGCAAATAAATTAAAAACGTTCTTGCACAAAGCTTGATGCCAAGAATTCGTTGCTGAAGTATATGGCAGAACCTCTTTACTTAAGCGCTAGAAACTACTTTTGCCAAAGCTAACATTAAAGAAGACTTTGACTAATAATATTTAACCATTATGTCTTTGACATACAGCCATGACAATGATCTTAGTAAAGGATTATGGCATTGTGTTAAGCAGAGGAGAAAGCTACTTTAATACCACAGTATTAAGCCACCACAGCAAACTGTGGAACAGCACAACTTATCTAACACAATAAGAACAAATTCAGGTTATTAAGCCTAATTAAATCTATTTTAACAGGATTTAGCAGCATCTGTCTAGAGGTTACCAGTCTTGATTTCAATTTGTCTAGAGCCTGCACCAATGCTACGTAAGTCACTGAGAAGATTTGCTGTGCACTTTGGTGGTCTTTGGATCAGGCTGATCTGCACACAGACGCACACCACCACATCAACATACCAAATGGCAAAATCCATATTTCTGCAGCCATCCTATTATCCGGCAGCTGTTCCATTAACATCTTTCTGAACCTACAAGGCTGCTGCCCAGTTAATGGCTCATAATGTAGATATATAATTGTTGACTGTTTCCTGCTAAGCAGAGTAATCTCTATGCTCTATTCAGTTATTTAACTCTTCACTTTGCATTTCTGGAATACAGTTCAGAGCCCACAAAGGAGGGTTCCACATCTTACTTTATTCAGTGTTAAATCTCCTGCCTGCTGAAATGCGTATTTATAGTCTGTCTAAGCTATTTTAGAGATAATTGGTTTGGATCTGTCATAAATGTTAGGGATAATTTTTATTGTGCCTTAACTTGTGTTGATGTTCTGTTGCTCAAATTTTCCTTTTATTTTAAATCTGTGTGAAAACTAGGATATACTGTTTTTCTCCTATATTGATAACGGCTACAGAAGATAAGCTGTCTAGCATAAGGAAAAACTCTGAATAAAAGTATCAAAAGGCTGGAGACTGCAAAATCAGTAAGAGTTGTTTTGTCAAATGGTTCACAAGAGAAAGAAACACAAAACATACTGTGTGGCAGAACGTTTTCATTAGCTGTGAAATTTCCAATGCAAGTTTATCTGTAGTTTCCTGTTAGAGTGTAGGTCACAGTCCTATTTTTTTCTTTTTTCCCAAGAAAAATTGATTTTAAAAGAATTGTAATGATGCTTTCCAAGTTGAATAATCTCAATCACTTTGGAATAGAAGATATAGCAGCCCCTAAAGAAGCTGGAGTACAGAGAGTGCAGATACTGTTCTGTTCAGTGCTGCCTTCCTCTGGGTCTGCAGCTTGTAACTCTGTACCTTGAACTTCTCGCTGTCAGGAAGAACTTCAGAAATTAAAATCACATCCCTAGGGAGATGACTCCATATAAAACAGTATAGTCCACTGATACACTAGTACAGAGCATAATGATTAGAAATACAGAACACTCCTGATGGTCTTTATTGTAATTTGCTATTTATATAAATTGGAATTTAATCATTAATGAATGAAAGTGTGAGATTTGAACGTAAAAGATACAATAGCTGTCCTAGTTTTTCCTCAGTGAGAGCTTTTTCCTTTGTTTATGTCTTGTATTTCATTATAATTGGAAGTATAATGTTCTGCAGAATGTCCTGGTTTGACGTAAAACAGAATTAATTTTCTTTTCAGTAAATAAAATATGTCATGGTTTAGGCTAAGCTGGCCACTAAATGAATGACGCAGACCCTGCAAAAGAGGAGCATGCATGTACATTCCCTTCTCAGGAAGAAAACCATTGAGCAAATTCAAAACTTGACACTTTTCTTCTGGATTTTGTGCAGTGGCCTTGCTTTCTAACACAGCACAGCAGAAAGCATGTGCTTTAAATTTGCACGTGTCAAAAAGTGACAAAAGTTATTGGAATTAGGAATGACATACAACTCTTTCACCTCCTTAAATCTCATCTACATGGACCAGTCCTTTTTTGATCACTGGTTGATTTTTCACCGCTATATCAACCTCGTATACTCACAGAGTGTGCATTATGGTAATATTTGCGCACTGTTGGATTCAAAAAAAAGTGGCTGTTGTCTCTACAATTCATGTAACTTTTTGAATAATTTTCCACACAAAACATTTTCAGAAATCCCTGAAGGTTTCTATAACAACAGAAATTAATTCAGGACTCAAAAAGTAAATGTTCATTGAAATGATGGAAAGAAGCTTATTTCAGTAGGTATATTTCCATAGTGGTGAAAGCCTAGTATATACAAATTAAATAATTTCAATTCGTTGCCTTAGAGCAATGCCAGCTTTGCTTCTCAAAGCTCCATCTCATAGAAACACTTGGATAGCACATGCTTTTAAGTGTCTCCCTAACATCCTGCTTAATCACGTTATGATTTATGTTCTTTGCACTAAACTCATGACTTCATCTTTAGGTACTTTGTAATAAGTCATGACATGATACAGTGTGAATACTGCAACATTAGGGGGTGGCAACGAGGGAAGAAAACTGGCTACTCATTTGTCCAGTGTAACTTTCTGTTTGCCTCAGATTTCAATTCAGGATATTGCTGTTCTTGTTGCATTGTACTACAGAATAATAAAAATTAAGTATTTAGTCCTGTTTTTCAGGACTTTAGATATATTTTTCATTCAGTAAGTCGATTCCCTATTCAGCAGAGCACATGCTTACATCCTCTTGACATTTATTATGGAAAAAAGCTTGGCCCAGAGATAAAGGCACAAGCTTGAGGCTTGTGAAGACACATCTCCTTGTTCTGTTGGTTCTGCCATGGTATTTGTACATGAAATTGAATGAATCAGAATGTACTGAAGAATAATTTAGTATCTCAGCTTCATTTATTGAAACATGTTCTCTGAAGAGCTTTTTTAAAAAGTTGTCGTCCATCTTTCTGTGCCCTAGCACTCAATTTATGAAAGAAAAACATTGTCACTGCGTAATCACTCTTCTGTCACAGATGCAGTAGTAACGATGAGTTACTCAGAATATCCAAGATACTTGAGCATTTAAGTATGTTTAGTGTATTTAAGTACACTTAAATATGTTACTGAAAGGGAACTTGAAGCTGGAAAGCTGGTAAAACAATTTCTCCTAATTTTCAGGATAACTTCATTAAAATAAAATGAGCACTCCTTAGATGTCACTTGTGTTAACAGTTTCAGTCTTCTGTCTTCTGAATTCAAGTGCAGTAGGATGTCTAGAGCTCAATTAGTTATGCCATTGGATCCTGTTTTCCTGGAGAACTTCAGATTGGGATTGGTGGAAAAAAAAAAGAAATACATGTGACAAATAGGAATTCAGGGCAAATTACTTGAGAATTTGGGCTAAATTCTGTAAATTGTGCTAGAAAAAATGGGATAGCAATGTGAAAATGTGAAAGCACTTCATATTGACATTTTGTTCATATTTAATTTCAAAAGCACCAAAAAGTTTTCAAAATAAAAGTTCTGGAGGTGCCTTGCATTTTTGATGGGAGTTGCGTTCTCTATTTTTATACTTGAATTTGAACTAGTAACTCTTCACAGATGTGTTTGTAAAATATTCTGGTACAAGACGAGGAATGATAGCATCCAGTTTGGATGCAGGCATGTGACAGAGTAACTACCACTATGTAAGTCTCAGTGGAACTCTAGTGTAAAGCCAGCTGATGCACATAGGAAGATAAGAACATGCAGTATATCACAGGTGAAACATTGAATATTGAAGAACTGTGGTTATTTTAAGCAATAAATTAAAGCTGCCCATTAAAAGGCTTGTGACATATAATGTTATTTTAAATCAGAACAGGTTTCTCGTGCCATAATTTTAGTTAGGTTGGAGAATTTCAGCCTATCTGTAATATTCATCATTGAGTAATTAAGGATGGATATATCATTAGACTTAACAGTTTTTCAATAAAAAGGTGGTAAATTCAGTGTACAGAAAATGAATGTCTTCTCACTTTGAATTAAGGTCATTGGTAAAACCCTGGTTTGCTATTAAATGCAAATAGACTTCCTAATTCACAAAAAGCTAGTGTGGCCTCTGTATGGCTCTTTGTACAGGTACCTCTGTGATAGTCTTATGGAAAACAACCCATTTTGTTTCTTTTAATTTTATCAGTTATAGTATTTCATTTCTGTATTTGGAAATTTGAGTCTACATACTATTGATGTGTTTCCCACAGAAAAATGAAGCTGTAGTGCTGTACATACAGTGCTATGTTAGTTCTTTCTAACGTGTAATTAGATGAATGACTTAAATAGCATCTCACAGTGAGAGGAGAAATAAATAGGACAACACACAATTTTCTTTCTACTGCGTGTAAGTGGCTCTATCATTGAACCAATGAGGTTTGCTTTAGTACAAAGAGAAGAATATATTGTATTTTAGGAGTGCGATTGCATGGATTTTTGGTAAATATTTGAATTGTATTACTGGTCAACTGTATGACTATACCCTCAAGAACAAGACAACGTATAAGTGCACTTACCTTGGGGTTAGTATTACATTAGTCAGTCTTCTAGAGTGGAAAATTGTCATTTTTTGCTCCAACTTTGCATATTTTGCTCAAGAACCTTCCTGCCTACCTGTGGGTTTTGATTCCCAGCTCTGGAGGCACACTCTGCATCAGTACCACATTTCAGATACCTGAGGAACTGCAGTTTTGTTTGGACTTTATCTTTGTTTAGCTACCATCTAGCTGGATTCAAAACAGTTCTGAGAAGTGTTTACTACAGGGATGCTGGATTTTTTTAGGTTTACAGACAGCAATACAGATGAATTGCCTAACACAATGCTTGCATGGTCCCTCCTCTCCCACAGCTCCACCAGCAACATGCTTTTCAGGCTGTGAGCCTGCCACACACATCCACTGTGACTTTTGGCTATGATTAAATGAACAGTGGAATAGAAAGCAGGATGTACGTTCATGTGAAAGCTGGGTATAGTGCAAAAGTGCACTGGTGGTGGTATTCTCTGTGGATATTCCTCTGCTGCTCCACCAAAAGAGAGCTCTTACGAAGCTTGGGGATCCTCATATTGATGAACAGCATTGTTTCAAGCCAAAGTATCCAATACTGCTTCCAAATTCTGACAGCTTTGACATACCTAACTTTCATCATTATCTCTGGGATGAATTTTAATGTAACTGCTGCGGTGTTCAATTGTGTAGCTAACTGAAGCCTCAAAGGAAGAAATAAGTTGTGGCATAAATATTTGAACAGTTGTAGAGGTGTTACACTTTTTTCAGCTACATTTCTCTTTGTAAATGTCTGAGTTCTGTACCCAAAGCAGGCTTGGTTGAAGAAGTGCTTTAAATTCCTTATCAGCTGCACTTGTCTAGAAGGCACCAGTTTCTGAGACATGGAACCATTTCTTAATTAGAAGTTGGAAAAAATCTTCCACCTTCCTCCTTTGTACTTGTCTGTTGAGCAACAAAAAAAATCTCATTCGTGGGTTTTTTTTTTCCATGTGGCTATGGTGAATCTAACAGCTGCTTAAGAAGCAGCAATTTACCTTGTTTGGCTTTAAAGATTACAAAACTTAAAATATAATTCGGTTTATACAGGAGCCAGACCGCATATGTCTCTTTCATTTTTCATTTTTCATTTTTAAAATCTGTTGTGAAGTTTATGACTTTGGAAACATGAGAAAGGGAAGAAAAGTTATGGGTTTTTTTTTCCTTCAGTGCTGAGGAGGTGGGCAAAAACGTACTTGCATTGCCTATCAAATAATGTCTGGGAGCAAGAATTTTGGTTGTGACATTTCAATTTGCAGGGATACGTATAAAGCAGACACCTGTTATTGAAAGTCACGCCTACATTTTGTGAGTTAAGATGACCTGTAAATTAATGTTTTAACTGATTCCAGTTTGGGTTTTTTCATCTGGCTGACTTAGGATTTTCAAAGTAGTAAATTTTCTCTTTTTTGAATTAAGGTTGTGTGTCTCTTCTGTGTGCCTTGACTGCATCAGTGCCCCAGAAAAGCATTAAAAGGTTCCTGCATAGCTGGAGGATCACTCCTGAGAAAGGTGCATGACGAGATCAATACAAAACACCCATGGCTTTTCACAAGAATAGGAGACATCTGGAGCTCTAGTTCCTTATATACTGCTTTTAGTCAATGGATATTTTTCACAACTGGTCAGTAGTATAGAGAGAGTGCAGTGTGGGAGCAAATTATTGCTGTGTCCTGCTTTATCTTGATGCTTTCAAGAATACAATATGTCCGTTCTCTTCTACTTTTCTTTCGGGCTTTTTGCTTTCTAACAATAAAGGGACCACAATATCTTTTTAAGGGATGGCTGTACTGTACTTGCTTGCTTGAATCATTCCTTGAGGCTCCAGTAGACCTGAAGCAGACCTCTCCGAGACCGCAGCTATTCTGACCCCTGAATGCATTTAAAGGTCCAGGCATGCTATGCGTTGAAATCCATTCAGACCATACTTTTGCATGACCAGCAAAATTTCCCCAGTCAGTCCTCAGCAAGCGAGAGAGACGTGCAATGTTAAAAATAAAATGCAAATGCCTGAGTTATTTGAATATAATCACTTTATTAATTTATCTGTCTAACAGATACTGATGACAGTCTAATAATAAGGTCCAAAATGTTCTTTCTCATTAAAGGAGTTAATGAACTCACACATCTTAAGAATTTCATTTTAATTAATTAGGAATAATTTATACGAGAGAGAGAGAGAGAAGTGCCAAAAAAATATTCCTATTGAAGAGTGGAAAATTGGTAAATCTGTTAATGAGGGATGCTGTATGCCAAAACTTTCATGAAAAGATTTCAGTTCTCTCATTCATGTGTAGAAAGTGGTGGCTGGATATTTTCAAAATTTCAGCACCGTAGGCATTCCCACTTATTGCTATTGTATGTGCTAAATAGCATGTAATCCCTACAGCAGGCACAACAGACGTTTGCTCCAAGATAAAAAAAAATCTGTCCCTACATATAGATAGGGTATTAAAATGTGATAAGGATTTATTAGTAATATAGCTTTTAATTTCTCTGTAATTTCAGAAAGTAGAAAAATTAAACACAAATATTTTCCTTGATTTGTGAAATGTGGTTCCTCTTTTGAACTCTAGCTCCTTCAGAAATTAAATTTCAAAAGTTGCACCTCAGAAGCACTCTTTTTATGTCTAGTCATGCTCTCTATTTCTGTAAAGCAAAGATGCTTTTGGTCATTACATTGTGTTATGTGGGTTTTTTTGTCTTTCAGGAGTTAACAAACAGTACGATGTAAGCAGTAAGCACATTGCTCTAAGGAAGCAGTTTCAGTAATAAAGTTTCCTGATGTTTTACACCCAGAATGAACTTTCATGACAGACTTTCAGAGTAAACTATATAATTTTGTTTTATGCTGCATTGGGTTAATTTCCTTTTGTTGTCATGCCCAGATTTCAGTGTATATTGGCTTCAGAAGTTTGTTAATGTTAAAAATAACTAACTTGAAACTGCTGAAGATATGATTGATATGTAAAATGATAAGCCTTAAACCTGCAGGATATGCTGAAAGAGGTAAGTTAGGAGTGAATGGTAAGCAAGCAGATGTTTTCTAGAATTGGAATCAGTATGCAAAGTTGTTTTAGGTACATTAACATAGTTAGGATAGTACCTGAGGAATCTTTACAGATACTACAACATTATTACATTGCATGCTGTAGGTACACTTCAGGAAATATAATTCCAGCTGTAATTGGAATGGACCGGAGAGTGGGGGACTCACCAGAGAGAAAGGAGCAATGATCAGCTAAGATCATAACTAAGATCAACCATCAGCTCGATGGCACAGGTAGAAACAGCATCTAGACCATTCGTTTTGCACTCTTGTACTCTGATGGGTACACAACACAACTTTCAGACAGTGTTTTATTTTGAGCAGTAGCTTTTTCAGAGTTGTTTTTTACTTCTGCCTGATCTTTCTGGGCCTGTAAATTATGTGGTAACCGGTACATTTGGCAGGTTTGCTGTGTGTGCAACTCAGCTTGAAAGCGTATGTGTCTGTGTGTTGTCTTTGGCAATAATATGTCGCCTTTGTATGTCAGACCTGAATACTAATTTGACTTAAAATCTTTTTGTCAACACACGTGGGAAGAAATCAAAAGGAAAACCCTCGTGATAGATGCTGACAAGTTGAACATAAATTATCAGTTAGAGGTAAACTCCATTTGTAATTATTTTTACTATTTCTAAAGCATGCATGCTACACATACATTCTTTCATTTTCAGAGACTAAAGCTTTCTTTGATTAAATATTTACAGATCTGTATAACTTCCAAAGGCTTTTAACCTCATGCTACTGTAATATACAGGTATATTAGCAAAGAAAAATTCAGTGAAGACACATCAAAAAAGAGTAATAAGATACAGTTATGAAAGAGTTACAGAGGAAATTCTGTTGTCCTAAATTTATATGTGGTCAACGAGGTAGGGTAATAGGCTGGAAAGCAGGAGACTTGCTTTTCCTTCTAATCTGCTTGCTTCATTGTTGAGCAGACAGTTTAATGGATTAAAAGCTCTTCTGGGCAAAACCTCCTTCATTCTCTGTATTTGTCTGTATAAATGCACATTATGTGTTCATCACCTTTTTGCTTATGGCCTGTTGATCTGACCATTACAACAGCAACAAAAGACAGGAAGGATCGTGTAAGCTTTTAGGCAGAAACTGCATGGTAAGGGTGGAAGCAAGTAACTAAAAGTGTAGACTTACAGTTCAAACATTCGGTCCTGTGTTCTAATAAAATTCCTGATGCAGCCTTAGAATAAAAGACCGACAATGAGTCTTTATGTAGGGCTGGGGTGTTTGTGCGTTCTTTGTTGTAATGTGTTGAGCCATCAGCACTGCAATTTTTTTTCTTTTCCATTCTAAATGGAACTAGAGGAAAGCCATGTTTTTAGGCAGGCAAGCTTTAAAAATAGGTATGATGTTGAGTTCAGTAGCATCGGCCATTTTGATGGATAGAAAAAGCTTAGAGATAGACGGCAAAACATAATGATGAGTGCTGAAGAATCTTTTGCTAACATGCAAGCAGTGGTTGGCAAGGGAATACGAATGGGTGAAGCCTGGGCAGGTTTTAGCAAATTGAGGGTGAGCAGTGACACAAAAGACAGAACACAGTGCCACCTAGTGCCTCCGGCAAAATCAAGCTGGATATCTTCAGTCGACTTTCAGGTGGGTAAGATTTCTAAAAAAGAAAATACATGAAAATAGAGTTAATGTGTTAATGTAAAAGTCAGTGGGCTGTATCTTCCTTTAGGAGGCAGGTCTATTCTGTCTTCCCAAGAGAGCCCTTAGGGTGTAATAAACATTCTCAGCTTGAGTGGATCCCTCCCAAGTCCCTTTTTACTGTTGAAACATGGGGTGTCATCTGGGCAAAGAGTATGGCATGATTATGTGTAAAATCTCAGCAAACAGGTAATTTCCCAAAGGATTTTAGACAGCAGGTGTACCTGAAGACAAGCCCCTGCACAGGTTTAACCTCCTGCTCAAAGGTTTGCTCTTTCTGCTCTGCTGAAAGGAAAGCTCTGCAAATTTTCCTGAAATCCAAATTACAAAGTTGATATTTAGTTTATCAGTCTTTTTTCATCAACTTGATGGTGCATATGTTTTTTTCCCAATGAAATTTTGATATGAAGAGAGGGTCATTGTTATGTAAAAATACATTGCAGTGTTGTTAGTAGTGTGACACTTGTACTTGGAAACACAGACCAAGTCTGCTCTTTGATGGATTGAGTTGCCCCCTGGACTTCTCTCCCTCCATTGACTAGAAGTAGCTGGAAGTGTCTGTCTGCTTTAATTTCTCAGATGGGAGGAATGAAGCCAAACCAGAGTGGGGGATATTTGGATTTGTGTACTTATACTTACTTATACTTCTATTATACTAGGCTGCTTTGAATTTTCAAATTTTACATGAGTTTTTACATGTCAAATACAGAGGAAGCAATAGCTCACATATCCAATACAGACGAAACAAAATAGCCCAGCCCAGTGTGCGGCTGCTGGGTGATAATATTCATGTGATAACATAATAACACTAGCAGAACGGCAACTTCCGCACTTTTCAGATTCAAAGGAAATGAGAGAAACTTGAAGCATCTGATAAAAGACTTTGAATGTGACTCTGTTCCTCTAGCAATGGAGTATGTCTGTTGTCTTGGCAGTGGTTAAGGATTAGCAACTACTGCTCTTCTACTAATGGGTCTCAGCTCTCCAGAAATGGACTAGACAAAAGTAAAGTGGTGGAGAATCTCTGAATGTAGTGCAGTGGAGTAGATATGCTTAGAGATGAGTATAAAAGGAAATCTTGACCAAAGACACTGTAGTTTGGATGATTAGTATCAGAATCTGTGGTCTACTACCCTTGGATTGTCTGACTTCTAATGCTTTGAAACATGGGGAAAAAGAATAGAAATTTATAGCTCTTCTTTTTGGGGTTAAGTGTAGCTCAACTAAGAGAGACTATTCTTTATTGTAATACTGGAAAATTGTAAGCTGTGTGTGATATGTAGTGTTAAAATAAGTGAGATTCGTCTTTCTGAGGAATATGAAGTGTGAATTACTCTGCCAGGGATTTAATTTTACCTTTACTGCTTGTCAGAACAACAGAGGAGGGGGAAGTAACAATGGGGAACTTGTCAATGTAAACCTCTAAGTCTGGTCTGCTGTGATCCATGTAGTCCTGTTATTTGATATCTTTGATATCTTTGATATCCATTATTCATCAATATTTGTAAATCCACAAAGCTTCTTAATCTTAGCAGTGAAAGGTATTCTACAAAAAAAACCTCTTAGCCATTCGTTACCCTCCCACTTCAGATGTCTCAGTTATGCTGTACAAGGGCAGAAACTATGTTGTGTGATGTTGGGTGACCTATCAGACAACATGACTAACGTTTACCAGCTAGTCTAAGGGAATAGTTCATAAGTAATGAACAGTTTCAAAATTATTTGTTCCAAATGTTTGGTAGATACTTAGTCAACAAATCTAGGGGGGAAAACCCAGTATGGTAGCATAATAAAAGGCTGTGTGTACCCTTAGAAACAGTCTCCTTTGCTATTTTGTTTAAAATAAACAGTTTTTAAAACTAAAAAGGAAATTAAAAGAGGAAAACAGCGTAAGAGATTTCAGCTTCCCTGAATTCCGTTCCTGCTTTGACTGATAGTGGGGAAAAGTAGTGGGATCAGAGAACTTAAAAGATGTAATTAATATCTTTTTCATATTGCTTGATTTATTGAAATCCATTTTTTGTTCCTGTGACCTTTATCATTCACTTTTTCACCCCATTTGCATTCATGAGTTCCCTGGTCAAAGTACAAAGTGAAAACTGCAGTACTAATCAAAAATGATCAGATAAAATAGATGTGTATTAAATAGAGTAAATGAAAGGCTCATCTATCCCGCCTTGAGTGCCAGAGCCCTGACGCTCTCCAAGAGTAGTCTTTGTTTCCTACGCAGTCAGCCCATTGTGTGCTGACAGCCCTTGCCCGTGGTCTTAAATAAATCACAAACTGTAGGCAGTTGTCCCATCAAAGAATTAACTTGACTTCTTTCATCTGTTAGTTGGTTTATATTTCAGAGGGTTTTGACATATCCTGGAGAGGTGTATCTACCTCGTATTGCAAAACTGTACTGGAATAGGTATATTAATAGATGGACAGTATTGATGAAAGCATCTTGACTTGATGTAACTGGAAGTTGGACAAGTGCAATGTGTGTCATTGAGGTAGTTTGGCAAATGAAGGACTTTGTTGGTATCGTTTGTGCCTCCAGCCTTTGCAGACAAATAATTACAAGTATGCTGCTTAAGTCAACCACTGTGGATTCTTCTTATCATAATCCTTTTTCAAGTGGAATCAAGAATTCTGGAGTCTGAAACTGTGGATACTATCAGGAAACTCCTTAAGCTGATCCTGGACTCTGAAATCCTACCCCAAGGCATGTTTTATACCAGTTAAATGCTAATGAGAGTGGACTTATGTTACATGGTTTCAACTTCTTTTGTACTCTTTGCTACACTGTTGCTTGACTCTGAGCCCTTGCCTCTGTATTTAAGATGGATTAAAGCTATTGCCATCTATTCCTTAGGAAATACCTGGAGCATGAAAGCCCTTATATTAAATTAGTTCATTACAGTAGTACATGCATAACTGCATAAACATCCATTTGGCGCTTGCTTTGATCACCTCTGATCTTGGCTGTTACTGCTACTGACTTCTATAAGCCTTTTTTTCCCTTGTATGTTTTTTAATTCTAACTTGAATTTGTCAACAGCAGGTTCTGTTTATTTCCCATGATAATGGCTTGCCTGTATTTTTTTAATAGTTTTGAATCAGTTCTGTTGGGGCATCTATTGGGGCATCTACATCACTGTTGAAAAAGCACAGATGCGCCAGCAGTGTTTTGCTGCTGCTGTCTGTGTTTTACCTGGAAAACCACCTTGGTCTGTCACCGAAGGGCACTGTGTAAATGTAATATAGTATTATTTATTTATTATCGTGGCACCACACTGACAAGCTACCTCCCAAATACAGCAGTAACCAATCTACCTTGGCACATTTGTCTTTCCAATTTTGTTTGCGTTCTCTCCCTGTGTGTCTCCTTTGCTTATAGCTTGTTGGAATATTGCTATGGTCTTTCTCTATAATTAAGCACTTGCAGTTTCTAGCAAATTGACCTGTTTCAGCCCTTTGGGTCACTCATCTATTAATTTTTTTTTTTCCAATGCTTAGTGTTGTGGGTTAACCCTGGTGGGCAGCTGAGCGCCACACAACTGCTTGCTCACTCTCCCTCCACACCCAGTGCGACAGGAGTAGAAAAGGAAGAATAAAAGCAAGAAAACTTGTGAGTCAAGATGAAGCAAAACAAAACAAAAAATTTGTTTAGTAAGTGGAGGAAGAGAGAAGAAAACAACAAAAATAAATAATGAAAAGGCAATCACTCACCAGCTCCCATGGGTAGATGAACTCCCAGCCAGTTCTGAGGAAAAGATGGTTAACCCCTCTAAAATTCTTTCTTTTCCATTCTGTTGCTGTGCATGACATTATGTGGTATGGAATATCTCTTTAGTTAGTTCAGGTTATCTGTCTGGTTGCCCTCCCAGTTTGTTCTGCGTACCCCAATCTATTCACTGGGGAGCAGAGCGAGGAACAGAGAAGGCCTTCATGCTGTGCAAACACTCTCAGTAAAAGCCAGCGCACTAGTGTGTTGTCAGTACTGGTTGGGTCATGCAGTACGTTTAAAACAACTTTTCTAAATGGTACAAATTCTGAAGGAGGTATCTTGTTTCATGTTACATTTTCCTTTAAAGTGATAGGGAAAGTTGTCTTTGCAATATATGACTGAGCTGACGTGCTCTATGCTGAAATGTGTTACAGCCTATGAAAACATCTCGTGCAGTATAATGTGATACATAGTTTTAGATAACTGCCTCTGGCTTTTGTAACTCCTATGCCATGGTGCCCAAAGTATGGGTACAAATTTCCACTCGATATCGTTTGTCAAATCTGAGACTAGTGAGCAGGAAAAGAAACCTTGAATAGTCAGGAAATAAGCTTATGAGATGAACAGCTTTAATATTTTTGTGAACCATTCTAAATCTATTCATACTAGAAATGCGTGCTATTATCCCTAAAATGAATTGCCTTTATCTCAAATTGTGTTTGCTAATTACCTTTTTAGCAAATTAAAAGGTGAGAGGGCTGGATGCTTACGTCTGTTTTTCAGTAGTGCGTGCTTATACTGTCCTTGTTTGCACTGATATGAATCTCCAGTTTAAAAATGTGAGATTTCTACTCTTCCCTAGTAGCTCAAGGAAAGCCTTACTGGGCAACCTGTGCTACCTGTAAATAAGAGTGCTTTATAAATGAGAGCGCCACAGGCCTGTCTCCTTCTGCAGTACTCTTTCCAAATGGGAGACAATGTTCCAAATAAAAGCTACTTGCAATTAAAAATCATACCACACCTTTACAACGCTTGCAGTGTCCTGAGGGCTTGTTTTGTTGTTTTCTAACACAGCTGAAGACTGGTTTGAAAAGAAAATGTGTATTATGGAACTGGGAAGAAGCATAATGAAAGCTTGTTTTATGACTTAAGTGAAACCTATGAGAATGTCTGCAGAATTAACCTTGTTCTCCTGCCTTAAATGTTACATCTTTTATGCTCCAGATTTTGCATAAGTTCTGATCTATGAATAGGGAGAAAATGGGAACAGATAGAGATCCAAGCTGCTTAGGGTTAGTTTGTCTTGTTTGGTTAAAATTTATAACACCATCCCAGTCGTGAGGCAAGACCATTACAGTACTATCATGGTTCTTGTTTTCCATTTCTCTGACTAAACTTCTAGGCAGATAACAAAGGAATTTAAAAATGACATGAATTTTAAAATGTGACCCTACTTTCTGCTATGAAACAATATAATGTGCAAGTAGTATTGAAAAACTTGTAAAATACAGTTCAACATGTCTGTATTTTAATGATTTAGTTGAGCTACACCAGAGAATCTGAGTGTCAGCAATTGTTATGTAGTCTTCTTGGTAACAAAAGTGTATATGGTAAGATCTCGGAAGTTAATTTCATCAAAAACTCCCAAATTTTCACATCACAGAGAAGGATTTGCACCCGGTATGAGAGCTTTTCTTACGCAACCTGCCCAGTTTAAAACTCAAACAGCAGAACTATGGATATAGGAAAGAGTTTTCAGCGTTGCCACAGAGCACACTCCTGCTGCTCTGGCAATCCACGTGGGAAGCAGGGCTCCCTACTACTCACTGCTCAAATTGAACTTCCTTGAAAAAGAAATTAGCATCTAGGTTAATTTAGCTCTGCTGTGATTATCCCTGCTTCAAAGCTATATTGGAATTATTGTGTGATCGTTTGTTCTGTACTCTTAGCACAGATATATCCTCTCTGACTTATGGAAGCAAATGCAATAAGGCACAAAGAATCAGCTTTGATCCTTTCCCACTGGATTACAGGATAATTTGTTTGGCCTCTGAACATGTGACGAATTATAGGGAAGGCACACGATAAGTACTTGCACTGAGAAAACCTCTCTAAGTTACTCCCTGGAATGAAAACAGCACTCTGGTTTTCACTTATATCCCCAGCCCACTCAGATTAACACAACAGAAAACGCCCTCTGTGTTCTGCTGAGAGGTTTTCGTGCCTGGATGGGAGAGGAGTTAGAAGGTACCTGAGTGAGAGCCTAGGTCAGTGCTGAAGTGAAGACTATCGATTCCATATGGATTGTATAATATGCCATAAAGAATGAGTATGCTATTCTGCAGAGGACGGTTGTACAGTTCTTTCTTTATGTGATTTCAGAGTTCTACATAGAGACTTTCAATCAGATGGGCACTTATGCTTTGAGCTTTTTACCCCTGCCATGTTTGCTGAGAAGACACTGAAAATTCAGTCAATCCAAGGCTTGAGATAAGGCAGCAGAATACTCATGTGAAACATAATCCACTACAGAATCCTGATAGTAAAACCAAAACCATATTGAGAATACTCGGTGCCCCAGAACTCCCCTTTAGCTAGAGTCTTTAAAGTTGGCTGAGCTTGGTGTAGAAAATGTGCCTCCTCTTTGAGCCAGTGAGCCTAGAGGGGACAAATGAGTTAAAATTGGTAGAGGATTTAAAACATGAAGGTGATATAAAACAATGTTAGAAGCCAAGTTCTCACGTGGTCTGAACTAATGTATGTCAATGACTTCTATTAAGCTATGCTAGATTCCTTAAGAGCAAAGTATTTGCCTCTAGATTTTATCTGTCCAGAGACCTGCTGAAGGAGCCAGTGATCCTGGCCAATGCTGCACAATTGTTGTAGAGTTTGGGTTGGGGTTTTTTTTAGTAATTTTTTTTCCAGGCTAAAAAAGGAAAATAAATAATTTTGTGTTAGGTCAAACCTTTGTGTTCCCTCATTTATCTAGAAAGGCAAAAAGACATGGGGCAAAAGAAGTTAATAGGATCCTGTTCTGCCGTAGGCGTACAGCAGATTTTATAGCAAGGATTGGAATAGGCCAGCCAGGCTGTCCAGTGCATGGTGCAAGGGCATTTGGCTTATCTTGTGAGTCTCGCCATTTCCGTACACTCTACTAATACAAAAATATAAAATCCTTTTTCTAATGTGTTTGTGCATGTGTGGTTTTTTTAACCAGATCCTGAATAATTTAGTGGCCGTATCTGTTTTTTTGAGTTCTCTTTCCAGTCATTCTAGGCTTCCTAATTGTTACTTGATGGCAGGGGGTTGTGGAATAATTGCTTTGGAGAGACCTCCCCTGTGCTGGAGTTCCCTGCTCTCAACTTTCTTTGGCTGCTCCTTACCACTTCTGTCAAACTCTGTCAGCATCTGCAGGGCTAGAAGCAGCAGCTGCATGCTGAAGTGAAAGTGTCCTCTTTTCCGCTTTAATAAAGCCATGCTCTTAATGTTGTTTGGGAAGGGTTAGCGCTGCGGTTTCGGCTGCGTGTTTGGAGGGAAGGCAGAGCTGCGATGCTTGGGCGGCAGCTGCAGTGTAGGTGATGTGTTACAGATTGGTACTCGCAAGACTGTAATGTACACAGCATCTTCTTTTGGGGCTTCAGGCATGCGTTGTTTATTTCCTAGGAGGTATTTCTGATGAGTGCATTTCTTTACTTTTTTACTCTGTTGTACAGTTCAGAAGACAGAAAGGAACTTCTGGATGTAAAAGGCTTAAGGAGACAACCAAGGAAAGTTTCCTTTGTCTATTAGACTTCTCCTTTGCTTTCATTTGTTGGTACCCTTCTTATCAGAGTGCTGTAAAAAGCAGTGATAAAATATAATAGTGGAAGAAACTGGTCCTAGGTAATATTTTTAGTCTGTAATAACATGTACTACTTCCAGCTCAGTGTCATTTATGTGAGAATATCTGCAATCAAGAAATAATAGCACATCCCTTTTGTCAGTTAGCTGTCTGCTTCAAGATGCGAGTCCAGATGTCTACCAGAAAACAGATGTACAAACTACATAAAACCAGATAAGACAACTACATTATTCAGCATATAAGTAAATCGTACTAAATCTCATATTCTCCATTCATTAAAAAAGGCTTATTTTTTCACTCCAGAAAACTTCTGTTCAGAACAATGACGTGTCATTTTCTGCTGTTTTTGAAATCCCCCTAACTTCCCTGCCTAATAAATTACCCGATATTTGTTTGAGAGTCAATAGCATACTCCTGTTCAGAAACCATCTGTTTATTTAGACACAGAAATATTCTACACTGTCATTCCTTGTTAGCTTTATTTGTTATTTCAGTGTCTTCTGTTTTCAGCAATGAGATGTCTATTACTTTTAATGTAATTAATTCTTGTCTTGCTGAACTACTGTGAATACTACAGGAATATTTTCACCCTTTAAGTGTGGCAGACATGAGGGACCATGAATTTTAAAAGTCCAAAAGAAGAAAAGAATTCCAGAAAGTTATAAAGGGAGTGACAAGCATTACCTGATTCAGAGATGCCAACAGACAGGAATATTGTTCTCAAGGCTAATGAAAATTGGATGATAACACCAAATTTAAATAGTACAGATGAGTAGAAAAGCCAGCAACAGAAATCTCACAGTCAGCAAAGGGCCAAGAGGGACATAAAGCTGGTGGCGTAGCCCTCAATTTCATCCTTGTGATACTTGGATGGCTGAGAGGCCTCCACAATTCCATTGCCTATCTATATGGTGGGAATAGAGAAACTGTTATAAATAAGAATATTGTGCTATCTGTCTTTCCCCAAAATACACAACCTTAGGTCCCCTGGGTGTCTGGAAGCTACAGATCCACATGAGAGAAGGGTAAAACTGGTATTAACAGTCCTATATTATGTGGTTTACTTTCACATATGTATAGGTTTCCTCTTTACAGTGTAAGTTAGCATTTCAAATAGGTTAAAAACTGGGTCCTGTAGTAAGAAGCTACAGAGCATTGGGTGGTAAGAAAAGACTGGACTTACTGGAGGCCTGTGATGTTTATTGGCTTTTCTTACACAGACAGATCCCCTCTTTCATGCTGAGACTAAGGTGAGGATTGCAGTTAGACTTAAATGCTGGGAAGCAAAACATCAAGTTTTCAGGTGAAAACTGGAAGATCCAGTTTTCTGAAAAAGCTGTGATTTATGAAGAGGTCTTCTATGAACAGGGGCTGATGCCAAGTGGGTTTTTTGTTTGCTTTGGTTGTGGTTTTTTGCCTTTTTTTTAATGGCTCTTCTCTTTATAACAAGGCTGGAGTTGGGGCTAGTGATCAAGTTATGGTTAGGCAATGCAGGGTCTTAGGTGCATAGGTTTGAGAAAGATATTGCTTGCTGTCTTAGATGTGACATATATTTATTATCTTGTTTCTTAGCGTTTTGGCTGTGTGTCAGAGTATTTAATCTGTCACTGTGCCATGTTCGTTGTTATTTAAATGTCCCTGCTTCCCGACTGCATAGCTTTTAGGTTGTTAATGCTACTAGAATTCTGCAGTAAAATTATTTCTCCATCTGAGTTCCTTAACTCCCTCCTTATCTTTTCAGTAAATAAAACTGATAACTTTATCGCAGAGGGTGGTTAGAAATGTACATGCCCTTATTTTATAGTCCTCTGCCCTCTGTGTCTGTACTTGGTCGGTTAGCAATAGATCCATTCAGGAACATGAGTGTAGAACGTAAAAGTACATTTTAGACTGGTAATGAGACCTTGTCTTTCTGCGGTTAAAATAATTAAGCTCTTATTCATTCCCTTCTGACATGCAAGGGCTTCTTTTCGTACTCCTGACTGATGGATTTGAGAAAAGTGTATTTCCTGCCTTTGACTGCTAGTATTAACTTTTTCTGTTTCTTAGAAAGAAGTGACTTATGAAAATGTTGAATGAAACTGTCAGGTAGTGAATGCAAAAAAGGTATTTTCAGCCCCTTCCCTCCTCCACCTCCCCTTGCACCCAAAAGGGAGAGTAATTTTCCAAAATTGTGTATGACAAAGATCCAGTTATCCTGTCCCTAGTATATTATTAGCTTATGCAGATATATTCGCTGACATGGTCAAAATGTCACCACCTGATGGCATTGTAGCTGTGTCGCGCTCTTTCAGGACTTTCTGTTGTTTTTGTTACTTTTAGCACACCCTGACTCTGAGGCTTAAAGTCCTCTATATCCCAGGGGATGGTCAGGTGCATAGTTAAAATATAATATTCCATCAGAAAGAAAAGCTTATTTTTCTTAGATACTTTGCTGGATCACTTATGATTACGTTGTATGGCCCAATGCATGTTTTTCCAAATATATGAAAATTTTCAGTGCATTATCCTTGTAGAAATTTCATGAGATCTGAGAATGAGATAGAAAGCAGAAATTAATCTACTTTAGTAATGCGGAATTGAGGCACAGTAAGACTATGACATTCTTTTAAGCTAATTTTAAACATCTAAAGCCTACAGGGAATATTCAAGGGGGGAACATTCGTTAGCTAGTAAGAGTTTGACAATAACATCTCATAGCTTATTAAGCAAGATGGTATATGGGAAGTAGAGTTCGAAAAATGTTTGTTGAGGGCAAATGGAAGAGACAAATGAAGGTGAGGTGATACCAGCATATCTTCCCCTGTCACACCTGCAAATACAAATTATGTTTGGTTTATTGAGGGCAAGAGGCAAAGATGAAAGTTCAGCTAGACTTTGGACAAGCAAGTTTTAAGAAATTATGTACTTGTCTATCTTTTGAATTTAAAGATTTCTGGTGAACTCCTGAAGTCTGGCAACAGAAAAACCCCAATAATTCTGGTAGTCCTGCAATGTGAAGGGCTGTGGCTTTGTATTCTCTCCTAAACCATAAAATTAATTCCTGCATTGAAACATGTTTTATCACAAATTTAAGTGATGCTATGTCCTTAAGACAAAACTTTGCAATCCTGCAGTGTCTTTGCATCCTTTAGGTCTTGATCATGGGCAGGGAGAATGTTGGAAACTCCAAAATAAGCTGTAGAAAGAAGGAAATGTGGTCTTATCTTTAGAGAAATTCCTGGTCTATGTGGTCTTAGACTGTTTCTCTGGAGAAGCTGAAATGTTCTCAAGCTAGTAACTTTAAAATTGCGAATGGCAAATTTCTAAAAATGAGAAATCTTATTAATAAACAGGGTGATGAAACTGAAACTTCAAATGAGCAGTGTGAGATTGATTTTTTTTTTTATACAGCTTTATAATATTTTGACATTCCATAAAGGTTTCCATATTGATCTTTAAATAGAAAAGAGATGTCTTTTTACCAGAGGGATAGCTGAAACAGTTGTGATTTATGGTCTGGATTAGAAAATTGTTGTTTTCTGTTTTTTGTAGAACTGAAAACATTCAATGATGCTAGTGGTTGAGTATTGATTGATGTCTTGGATTGTCAGTCTGTGCCGGTGTTTTCTGATCATCCTTATTTTCATGACTGCTATTCTGCCTGAGCTTTCTCTTAGAAGTGAGACTTAACATTTTTGCATTTTTCAAATAGAAAGCTGGCGATGAGATCTACAGTTGTAAGATATTCTGTCAAAGAGCTCTTTGCTCCTGGAGCCATCAACATGTGTGGTTCCATTACAGAAAGAAAACAAGCAGCTGCTGACGGCAAGGAGCAGTAGAGTAGCAACAGGGGGCTTAATTATGCCAAACTGCACAATCTTTAGGAGCACCTGGCACCCTTACGCACGTTACATAGTTTTTTATTACAAAGATATCTGTGAAAAAAGCTATTTAGGCTTTAGCAAACACTCCAAAAAGGCATTTTATCAATATAAATGCTAATTCACTGAGTCTGATGAGGTATGATTTTTGAAGTGTACCCTCTAGGTATCAGGTAACACTTCTAGAAATAAAGTTTCAACGTGGCAGATTTGTTAAGTAAGAAGCAGGGCATGTTATGGAGAAGCCTAATTACCTGCAGGAGTTATATGCAGCTATGAAGAATGGTGCGTTGCTCTCATGCAACCTGTCTGAGGCAGAACATCTGAGGCTGAATATACAGCACAAGACCATGAAAGTGGGAAAGAAAAATCATCAGTTTGGTGCGTACAACGTTCCCAGAGAGTCAGGGTGACCTCACCCCTCTCCTGACTGGTTTGTAGCAGCACATCTTCTACCAGAGCACTTGTCTCTGGCATCTGACATGACGGTCGTCTTTAAGGGGTTCTGGGACTGAAGAGGGTTTTTTTTTTCTCACGACTTCTGCTCCCTCTTACTGGAAGGAGCCATGCCCTTGTTTGCCTTTTGTGCCCTGACCAAGCTCAGTGTTCAGACTAAGCACATCTTTTGTCCTACTGCTGGTGTTGTCACTTCCTAATCCAAAACCTCTGAATCAGTGGAAGAACTGAATTCATTGGCTTTTAGAAATTCTGTCAGGAAGCTGAACGGTTGAGGAATGACTGTGTTACAGGATTGTTTTCAGTATTCTCTCATTTTTCGATTGAACAAGAATAAGCGATATTTTGAACTGCATGTGTACAGACTCATGTATGTAATTCATAGTTTATTTCCTGGCCCACTGAAGAATAAAAAAATGTATACCTTAAAAAGCCAAAACTTAGCTCTATTATCCATCACATTTCAGTTTGTCTCAATAAAATTTGAGAATTTTGAGAAGACAGAATTTAATTCAGAGTTTAATTAGCCCATTCAAAAATGATTTATAAATCATCTCCCATTTGATTAGAAAAAACTTGGCTAATTGCATAGAATGTGACATGGGTTTTAAAATGGAAAACACGGGTCAAGTGACTGGCAAATGCTGTAGAGTTAAATTATTTCATTTGAACACAGTCTCACCATATCTCAGAATGACTTTTGTAAGTGTCAGTCGTCATTGAGAAAACTATCAATATTCATAAATTATTTTTAGCATTTTGGGGGTATTCCTCTAAAGGTTAATTTCATTTTGGATTTTTATTCATTAACATCAAGAATTGCCCCCAAGCCTGATATCTTTCCTGCTTACTCAGCATATTTAAATGGCTGACTTTGAGAATATGCTGTGTGAAAACTCTGATTTATATTTTCTATAGCATATGTTGTAAATTTTTAAAGATGGTATTAAAGTTTAAGTAAACTTCTTAGTGCATTCTTATCTTCCCAACCCTTGAGGTGAAAATAGTGTGGGGAAAACCAATGAATTTAAGTTTCTCTAACTTTCTTACTTTGAGGAAGCAATAACATTCTGAGAAGCTTTCATAATAGCAGACAAACCTAAATAAAGTCAACAGAAAATGAAACAATACATGACGTACCAGTAACTTCTGAGGAAATCTATATATATGTGTGTGTGTGTATGTATATATACATATATATATGTATATATAAAGCATGCTTTCACAGAAATAATAAGAAAGAAATCTTACATTAACCAAAGGCTTCTTACTTTCTTAGGTTTTGAGCTGCTAACAGTTGATCCACATTCTCTAATACTCTCCTAGCATTTCTCTGGAGACTTTCAGTTCTCAGAGAAAAGATGACTATGACAGAATTCTGACACAATAAAATATATCAATATCAGAAGGCAAGAGCTTTACATCTTTAAAAAAATCCAGGAATTTTGAAGTGAGAAATTAAAAACTTCAGAGTGTTATTAATAGATTTCTCAATGTGTCATTATTTTACATATGGAATTCTCCTCATCTGAATGGCTTAATTTATCATATTAATGGAGAGGGATCTTGTTCTACATCACACTTTTAAATTCTGAATTTGTTATAGGAACAGCGTCTGAGGCTTTAGGGACTTATGTGAGCTAAACTTGAGATTTTTTTTATAGCCTAGAAAAGATGGCATACTTTCCAGAGCATAAAACCAAAGTATCTTAATAGTGTACAGTTAAATGACATTATTTACAGTTAAGTCCTTTCATTTCAAACTGAAAGGTATAAATCTTAGTCTTATAGTCCTCATAGTCATGTTCTACCTTGCATAATTTTGACACACTAGCCGATTGCACTACATTTTAAATGGAGCTTGAAACATGTCTAATTTAGGAAATATTTACATATAATCAAGGAAACATGACAGGGAAATCTATTTAGTAGCAATGCAATCAGTGCTGTAATTGATATTGGAAATCTTTCTAGGAGGACACAGTTAGTTTAGCAAAACAGTTATGGCTTCATATATTGCACACAGAGGAAACCAGCAAATTGCACTGCTTATTTATTTACCACCTTCATCATTAGAAGTAATATTATTGTGTGGATGATGTTTTTACGGATTTAGCATATTTGCTTTGTTATGACTCAATACACTATACTGCATTTTGTGCTTGTTATTCTTTTTGGGATTCATATCTGGGGGTAAGTGGGGAGAAACCCAAACAAACAAAAAAACCCAAACCGAAAAAAAAGGGCAACAACCACCCCCCAAATCAGAACTGTCTGACTGCTTGGTTTGGTAATAAAATAGTGTGTACACAAGGAGAATTCACATAAAGGAGAAGCCATACTTTGAATCACGAGCAATAGTGTGTGAAGATTTGACAAACTATAGTGTAGTGGGTCTTACCAGTGTTTCAAATGGTATCGATTTTTAGAACATGTAGCTAAGCCTTTTCCCTACCAAATTTCAAGAAATCACTCTAGTTTCTTACTGTGACCCATGACATCCTGTAGTGCTTCAAATAACTGCGGAGGTTTTGTGGGGCAAAATTGATCTGGATTTGCACCCTGTGTATGGCTAGCAACTTTAGAGGCTAGCGGTTGTTGAGAGGCAGAGGTTTGCTGCCAAGTGAGCAGGTTGATAGGAGGGATGACAATTAAGAGGTTTAGCACTGCTTGTTTCTAGTGTTTCCCTACTGAAGGAATTTCTTCCTTCTTTTTCCACCTTCCTCAAAGGTATCCAGCAGCAGCATGGAACACCCTTGCCAGCTGCAGTTTCTTGGACTGGGTCTAGTGTCAGGGATTAGAGACCCTCAGATTTTGTGGGAGCAAGTCTTTCTCCATAGTTTGTATAACTATAGCTTTGCCCACTCTTTTCCCTTAGTTCCTCAGTGTTAAATTCCTACTAGGTTTTATGGCAAGTATAATTTTCTTTTCACTTTCTGTAGTTTCATTGATGTACAAATATTGAAGAAGCTAATTTGCTTGTAGGCTATGTTTTATTAAATACATTTATGTCATTCATGTATCTAGCAATACACTGATTTTTGGATAACAGCCACATTTTTATAATTCAGTAGCCTCGTGCTAGCTGTTATGATGTGTGAATCAGGGCCTAGGAGATGAGGATTGCCATTTATTGAAACTAGCTGTGAAAATAATTGATACAGCTCTAGGTTTGAGATGTGGATGCAGTTTATTTCCATTTGGTTTTTAGTTATCTTGGTTCTTTTCTTAAGCACACCAGTATCTATTGTCTACCAAAGGAAATAGGTTATAAATCAAAATCTTCTGGCTCCTGTGTTCACCAAGAACTCATAACTCTTTCATTTTTTTCTTTTCCATTTTAAATAATGACACATGCAACATTTCTTGAGCCAAAGTTCCCTTCGTGTAACTTAGTGACAGCCTAAGTAACTGCACCAGCACAAAAGAATACAATCTTTCCTTTAATTTTCATTGCCATGGTTATGAGTTTAATATAAAGTTACTAATTTGTTGGAGGCAAGGGCAGTCAGTGTTAGATTTAAAAAGCTATGAATCTTAATATTGGTGCAAACAGAAAATGTAATATGTAATCCTTACCGCTGTAGTGAGATATTGAGCAAAACACAAAATGATGATAAAAGAGTAACAGGGATCTTAACTGTGGGATTCTGCTTGTCTAGAAATATCTCAGAAGCTGGCGAGTCAAGACAGAAAAGGCACTTGTTCACCGATAGTTAATGAGCTCTCTGTCACAAGGGTTAGAGTATTTAGATCTCTGATAATTTGAGTGATGGAATCTATACTTCTTTAAGAAGGTGGAATGTATTTCTACAGAAGTTGCTCCAAAGATTTAAAAATATTTATTTATGCTTTTGATAGCATTCAATATTCTGGAAAAATAAATTTCTAATAATTTCAATATGATGGTTTTAAACCAAATATAAGAGTGCTATTTTTCTAGTCAGTTCCCTGGAAATTTTCTATAAAGGTAGTAATTTTAAAATGACTAAAGAAGTCACCTTTTCAGAGCCAAAACACGTGATCTGAATTAAATAGATCATAGGATTGGCTTGGGTATCTTGTGAAAACCTATTTTGAGTCAACTCTAACAGAACAAGGGGAATAAACTAGAATAATTTCCATAAAGAAAATAGGTTTCTTAGCCCATTCTGTGGTCAGGGTTATTTGCATGTTTTAAACGAGAACTGTTCCCAGATCATAATTCACAACAGGATTTTTGCATGCAATACCAGTGACTTGAGCAAGTAAGGCACAGATTTCCGTATAGTTATTTCCTGTATCAAGTACAGCTATTTTAGGAGGCAAGAAATTGAGATATAGCAGGATATTCAAAGGCAGTAAAATTCCCTGGCTGCCAATGAAGCCATACGTTAGTAACTAAATTGTTATTAACATTATTAAATGGAAATCTGCATCACTATAGCTATAGGTGAGGCCTCACTTCGAGCGCTGTGTTCAGTTCTGGGCCCCTGTGTACAAGAGGGATGCTGAAGTGCGGGAGCGTGTCCAGAGGAGAGCTGCCAAGCTGGTGAGGGCTCTGGAGACCAAGTCCTATGAGGAGAGGCTGAGGGGACTGGGCATGTTTAGTCTGGAGAAGAGGAGGCTGAGGGGAGACCCCATTGCCCTCTACAACTACCTGAAAGGCGGCTGTAGAGAGGTGGTTATTGGCTTCTTCTCCCAAGTGAATAATGACAGGACCAGAGGAAATGGTCTGAAGTTGCGGCAGGGGAGGTTTAGATTAGATATTGGGAAGAATTACTTTACTGGAAGAGCGGTCAGGCACTGGAACAGCCTGCCCAGGGCAGTGGTTGAGTCACTATCCCTAGAGGTATTTAAGAAACGTGTAGATTTGGCACTTCAGGGCATGCCCTAGTGGCAGAGATTGTAGGGGTTGGGTTTTTTGTGTGTATGGTTGGACTCGATCTCAAAGGTCATTTTCAACCATGAAGATTCTATGATTCAGGTAAATGCATACTATCCTTCTGATGCATGCTGTTCATGAAAGACAGTCCTTTTTGGTGTCAATACCATTTAAAATTTCCAGAACAGATGTTCTTATTATTTGGTTCTTAACTGTATGAAATTTTCCTCAGCTTTTTTTTTCCTTTGTAAAGCTTAGATTTCCTTAACTAAATACCTCTGGATCAAGAGAGTCCTGTTACTGCAAAAATGTAGTAGTAAGGTCATATAAATTTTAACTTACTGGATACATAGAAGGGTACTGTAGTAGTTTCCAAATGACTGAACGATGCACTTCATCTGACCCATAATAGAAGTTTCGTTTTTTTTGGTTCACAGAAGCTGGAATTCTAATTCTTTCATCCAATCTGCATTGTGGTTACTATTGTAATCCCAAATATTTTTGTGGGAATTAAAAACCCCAACATTTCCAGCATCTTAAATACCCATGTTATTTATGTACCCAACTCCCATGGTTTTGTTGATTGGTTTACTTTTGCTGGCAGACATGTTATATACAAACTTTCTTCATAGTTAGGGGCTAATTTCACTACCAGTGCAATGTATATTGCATTTTATGTAGAGAATGAAGTCAGAATTCTAGTTGCACCCTTGTGCTCAGTAACACTCGGTCTATAGCTTTTGGGCTTATCCCAGTATCTCACTTGGAATGATGATGCTCTCAGCCAGGATGTCAAAGCTAAGAAGGAAGAAATTTTCCTTTTTATTGTGCAGATCTCATTTAGATGAATTACAGAGGGGTCACAGCTTTTCATTAAAGATAATCACTTTTATTAAATCACAGGCACCATTGTTTCTTCCTTCATACATCTTGAGAGGCAGACTGGAAATAATCCAAGCAGCTACTTTTGCTACATTTGCCTGGAGTAGCAAAAGTGAGAAATTGCATCCTTTAAAATGTGTTTCAATCCCCTATTTTTTAAGGTCCCTTAGAGAAGTAAAGGAGGATAAAGACAGTAAATTATTCTAAGAATCTAAGAGATACAACTATAAAGGACACTTCCTAACATGTATTTCAACATCATAAAATTATTTAAGCAATAATTAGTTGTTAAGAAGCATCCTTGGTATATTATCTTCTCCTATACCAGAATAGTCAGTTGATGTGTCTTCCCTCTAGAAGACAATACTGCATCAGTTCTACCAACTCTTCCTTTGTTCTATCACTCAGGAGAAAGTAAATACGTTGAACTCTTACAAGAAACTCATTGGAGCTGTCTAGAAGTGGGTAGAGTAGGATTCCTCGCACCCATTCACTTCCTTTCCATTTCACTTACACCTACAAGTTGCCCAATCTTTTCATGCTTTCTTTGGAAAGATATTTATTTTGTTATTGAGCTAACTAGAGATATGTATTTCCATTGATTTCCATGACTGTGAAATCATAGATTAACTGGATTTCATTGAAGTGTTTTATTTAATACATGCACACACAGCTGAAATAAGAGATTGAGAACTTCCTTAAAATGCTTCGGAAAAAAATCTCGCAGAGGAGAGAGCAGCATTATCCAAGTCCCATGACTTCTAGTTTTCTCATAAAAAGCTCTTCCTTTAGCTTGTAATGGATTGTGAAGCATGAGAAGCCAAACACAAAGATTGTAGTACCAGAGAGTCAATATGAGTGTTTTATGAATCCAGGTGGGTAAGAAACAAGAATTGATCTAATTCTATAAAGTCTCTTTCTGACCATGTTACATGCTATAACTCAAACTTCGTTTATTCTGTTTGAACGCAATGTGGAAAAAAAAAATCCATAAAATGAAATACAACAGTAAATAAAGAATGTTAGTGCTTGGAAAAAAAATCAAAACTTTCAGTACCTTTAAAAGA
>VXBO01007146.1:486430-562896 GCA_013400135.1 Rhinoptilus africanus
TTTTTCTGTAGCAGCTTCTACAGCAGCTTTCTTAGCAGCATTTCTGAATCGTTGGATCCTTGCTGTCAGAATAGACGTGAATATTAGTTGCACTAAATGTTTTCAGCAAAATGTAAAACTGAGCTTAATCTGGTTTCATTTTCATTCATTGAGTTCTCCAGTCAGTCTAAGTACAGTGAATGTTCTCTTACATTTATCATTAGATATCAAAACTCATCAGCTTGAATTACATATTGGAGGCCATGGTAGAAAATAGAGAATGGTTTTAAATTAAGCCTGGAAGTGTATTTCTGTAATGAGACCTCTTTGGTTTGAATTTAAGTAAAAGGTTTACACAAAATTCTGATGAATCTAAGCAGGTGGACTTGACAGAGGCCCAGTTAAAACTAGAGAAAGGAGGGCTGGATGCTTGAAAGTCCTTAGTGCACAGTCAAGCAGCTAGTGCATACGTGTCTCTGTGCTGCATGTAGGTCTCGTGTTCTTTGATTACATAAAGATGGAAAAAAAAAAAAAGAGGAAAAAATAACCACAAGCACTAAAAAGGTGCCTATTCTATCTCCTACAGATTTTAATCATCCCACTTAAAACAGACGGAGTAGGGTCAAACAGGGAGTATCTCTGTAGGAACGTATCTTGTTAAAATATGGTGTTCTTTAGTTTGAAGGAAAGTAAGGTGATTTCCAGTTTCTTCTTTCTTTTTTTTTTTCTTCTCTTTTTGTGTGTGTGCATGTAGTGTTTCCTGAGTTTCTCCATTTGGTTTTGATGGAAAAGAAAAGATGCTTTGGAATTCTGAAAGTAAACTCTTATAGCACTCACTGAGCTGCCTGGCAGCCTGCGTAACTGTTGTTTAGGCTACTGAAGACTGCCCCAGAGATTTTCTAAATATATCAGTTTATCTTACACCAATGCAGCTCCACTGCTCTCAGTGTAACTGTGTAATAATAGACACAGGCTGGAAAACATAGCCCGGTCTGGCTTCAGTTTTCTTCAACCTTTACAAAACTGGAAAGACATCCAGCTCCATGCGAATCACAGTGACTAAAAATGCAGTCAGCAGAAAGCCATTAATTATAACATCCTTATGAAATCCACAGTTGACTGTAGCATTATTTTAAAATGTAGATGATGATTGGGACCAATACAGATTTTATTACTCTCGCTGTAAAGCAGAAAATTAAACCTTTCTGAAGTGCTTTATTTAAATGTCACATTGACCACAAAACAACTTGCTTTATGCCCGTAATATAGAATAAATGTAGTTTGCTTCCCTGCTGAGTTCCTGCATTTGCACGGGAGGATGATTGATTTAAGGCTGTGTTGTATTTTAATCTATATTTATGTGTTAATAAGGAAAAAGATTAGAAGGTAATCTTAACTGTACCATACACATCTCAAATTCTTCCTAACGCTAAATATCTAGGGACCATGACAACTGTCTTTGCAGTTTAATCTGATTTCTTATTAATGAGAGAGAACACTGCAAATTAGGCAAAACATCTTTGAGATTAGACAGATTGCTACATTGTAGAGAATACAACTTCTGTAAAAGAAAAAGGATGATCGTGCTTTTGATGAGTTATTCTGAAAATGTTTAGGTATGATCATATCTGGTATACTTGCTGATAATTTTCATAATCTTCAATCCTATATATTTACAAAATGCTGATGAGGAAAGGTAGTCCTGCATTGCAAGAGGTGTTGCACCATGTTTGGAGGTTTTTTGGGGATCAGCTATCCAAAGCCCAGGCTCCCCATATCTGGCGTTGGCAATAGACCTTCATCAAGTGGCCATTAATGATCATTATGGTAAAATCTCACTTTAAATACAGTGCACACATTAATCTAAGCACCAAATTATAAATCCTGTGTTGCCAAGTGAAAACCAAGAATTTAAGCTTCAGTTCTTTGTAGTGCAAATAGATCTACATCAGAGAATTCATTTTGTATGACTCAGCTGATAAGAAAAAACCTACAAAACCCCACCATGTTTAATGGGGCAAACTGCAAATTAAGAAGTTAATGACTCCAGATCACTTAAATTACATTTAATTGAAGATGATACTACTGGGCTTCAGTTTTCTCAATCCTTATTTCAACTTTTTTGTACTGTTGCAGGTTTGCTTGCTTTAAATGATAATCTATACTTCATTTAATTTCGGCAGTGCAGAGGAAAAGAGAACTGTCTATATGACAGAGCCTGAAATATGCTGAACAATACCAAGCCATATGTACTTGAAAGTCCTTGGTAGATTTCTTTTTCCTTCTTGAACTTGATATTAATTTTTTTTTTCTTGAAAAGCATGTTCCTCTACATGAATAGCAAAGAAGATATTTTAATTGTAGATTCCTACCAATGCAAAAAGAAAAAAACAAAACAAAAAAATCAGTTCAAAAATATTTCTAGGTAAAAGATAACCCATCCAGTTTTCTTTAATTTTTATCTTTGTGTTAATTTGGCCAGTCATTTTTTTTATTATTTCCATGTATTACAATTATATTTCTGTAATAACTCCATGCAAGCACGGCTAGTCATTTTCTGACACTATTTTTAGCTGAATTTCTGTGAAGCAACCTTAATGGTCTTTGACTCGTGTTTTCCCTCCCCTACACCTCCCAGATATCTTCTGAAACCTTTGAATCTCTAAACTACAAAGTTCCTTAGGTTTTATTCATAGTGTGGTAACAGGAGCATCCACACACTCCCTCCCCTTTCCCTCGGTTCAGTTGCATTTTCATTCAGGCCCTTAATGCAGCTGAAGTTTCTTCTCCTGGCCTGAAAGGATGGAGATACTGAGTTACTGTGTTGACTTTTGTCCTCACTGTGCTGGAGGGGGATGATGGGCCCTTCCATATGGTTTAGCACCACTTAAGCACCCCTGAAAATCTGTCTTAGGGTCGGCCTATCTTCTTTAAACGGGCAGATGGTAGACTATGTAAGCAAGGATGAGAATGGCTGTACATCTTGAAAGAGGAACTAACCTTCCTTCTGTGGAGATGAAGTACATCTATTTTTAAACTTTTACTGTGCATACTTCTTTCAGCTGCCTGAGTTCATGTTTAATGAAAGGTTTATTGCACTACCAGCTCATTATCTTCTCATTATTTCATACAGTAAATTGAGGACTAAGGTGCTGAAAGGCTAGTAAATGAAATGTAAACTTTTCTTGGTTATTACGTCTATAGAAAACTTTTATCCAGTGGCTGAAGACCACGTTAATAAAATGATATGCAACATAGATAAAAGGGGACAATGTGCAGCATAATGGTACTTGCTGTGATTTACATTTCATCAAGATCACCAGCTACTTCAGTGTCACATCAAATCATCATGTTGTTTTAGGTTTCAATGTTTGCTAAATATGATGGGCATGAATAGTGCTTTATGATGAAGTATAACATGAAGATTTTCTATATGCACGTTTAACAAGATACAGGTAATAACAATAGCAAAAACAACTGGAAAATATTTTCTTTTCAATTTTTAAAATCCTATTTCACTAGCATGAAATTGACTTCTGGTGGATGCTGTGTTTCTGGTGGCTGAGCATCACGTTTTTGTCAGTTTTGAAATCACTGAATGTTCCTGCATAGTGAACTTTTCCTGAATTCTGGAATAGACAACAACAACAAAAAAAATCCACGCTTAATAGTGAAGGTAAATTGTGCATTTATATATGTAGATAAATCAGACTGTGTTGTTCTAAGTACATACATTAAAGTTTGGAATAGTTTCATATTTACAAACCTTGTTTTAAATTGAGGTGAGATTCAGCCATATAGGTTTCCTCCTTTTTGCTTTTGGACAATGTGAAGGTACTTGGACTGACCAGTCTCTCTCTCTCTTTTCCAAATGAGAAATGTACCAGATTTAAAACTTTTTTTTTTTTTTCTAGCTAGAAACTAGTATAAGAGTTCAAAAGTCAATTTCCTTTTAAATTGCAAAGGGAAAGAAAAGGACATAAAACAAATAGATAAAAAAAGATATTACTGTGAAAAGATGGACTGATAAAAGTCAATCATTGGCAAAATCTTATTGATTTTTCTCTGTCAGAACTAGCTGCCTCTGATGTCTGGTAACAAGCAACATGTAACATTAAAAGCAAAATACTTATAACTTGTATGACTGTTAAGGTATAAATCACATCTATACATTTAAAGCAGTTCTGTGCTTGCATAATGCTGTTTTTAAATTTGTCTTTTCAATGCCGAGTCTCTGTCTTGAGAGTCATATTTTCTTTTGTGAGTAATTTTTAACTCCTAGACACGTCCATCTTTTGTTGCCTTGTAATGGGAGTTCATTTTGCCTTCCCATTTTTCAGGCAGTTGTTACATAGATTATTGTTTTCACTAGTTGTTTCAATGTGAGAATGATTTATAGTGGGCAGATTTTCTCCTAACAGTATTGCTAAGAATATAAGACTTCAGATGAGCTTTCAGAACTGTTCATATACAAAACATTTTGGTCCTAGATAATTATATTACAACAGCAAGCTCTTTTCCCTCTGGTTTAATTTACTGAGTGAGATAGTGTGTTGTGACTAGTTGACAGAAAGTACTAATAAACATAAGTAATTCAACTAAATGAAGCACATAGCTCACTAAAAACAGGCTGCTAGCATCATCTGGCTTTATTAGCCTAGTTGAATACACGTTAGTAAATTGATATTTAATCTTTGCACTTCTGGTTGACTTTTCTGATTGTACAAGCCAGCTTGCAGGGAGGATTTTCTCTGTGGCGATGAGATGAGCAGAAATCTGGGTGTGGAACTAGGTCTCACAACCACTATGATCCACCAGTGCGGTACAACTTAAAGGCAAGTGTCAGGCCATGTTACACAGCAGATTTCTAGGGTCAGTTGAGAAATGTTCCATCCTTCGATAAGACATAACTGCGGCCTCATCTGGTAGTTGCAGTCACTCCTTTCCAAACTAGATTAATTGAAGCTACTATGGATGAGGAGCAGTGGGATGATCAGAGGAGTTAAATTTGGACTTATAAGGAAAAACTAGAAGAGTGTAGCTTTGTCACAATGACTAATTTTACAATATCCAAGAGGGTGTGCTTGCTTGCCGTTAGAGGCATGAACGTTACAGGTGAAGAAGGCTACAGAATTTGAAAGACAGCGCTGGCGCAAGAATAACTGGATACAAATCAGTCAAGAAGACATTTAGAGAGTAACAAGATACTATTTGTTCTTTAAATGCTTCTAATCATATAAATTTCTCCACTGACTCAGACCTTATCAGTCAAATTTTGATTCTGAAGCTTGCAAGTATTCTCCAGTTACCGAGAAGAAATGTTTCCCTATGTTGTAATGTTTCCCAGCTTTCCATCTCCCTTCCTTTTGAGAGAATCTGTTTTGATTAATGTGTGAGACAACTGTGCTAGTTCATCACAATTTGATTTTATGTTGATGGGGAATGTTTTAAACACGTACTTTTCCCTTTACCATTTTATGGGATGAAGAAATTTCTTCATTCCATGAGATGATTTAGTTGCATGGCCCAAACATTTTGCTTCTGTCAGTCTCTCAAGCAGAAAAAGCTGAAATAGGGCTGACAGAAGAACTTGAAAGTGGCAGAAACCAGGCAAAAGATCACTTTGGTAATTTTTTTTTCCTCCCAGCAATAATGAAAGATGAGTGATAAATCCCTGCGTCTGCTGCTCTGGGACACTCTAAACCCTATTGCTCACTGGCAGAGGTTGCCCAGAGAAGTTGTGGATGCCTCATCCCTGGAGGGGTTCAAGGACAGGTTGGATGGGGCTTTGAGCAACTTGGTCTAGTGGGAGGTGTCCCTGCACAGGGCGGGGGGGTTGGAACAAGATTATCTTTAAGGTTCCTTCCAACCCAAACCGTTCTATGGATATCTTGATTAAGAAAATGTGACTATTTTAAAGCTGGTTCTGGGATTTTGTAGCTGCCTTAGGAGCTTGTTGCACCAAAATAAACACTTCAAAGGAATGTGTTCAGGAATGCAAAGATTGTTAGCCTCTTAATAGCATCTCAAACCCTGGGGAAGAGCTCTGAGAGTTCTGCAGGTTTTAGCTAGTGGTTCCCACTCTTTGGTTTTCCACTGAGGTGCCTGAAGCCTCCCAATGCAATGCTGAGGATTTACTCAACTGCCAGGGAGTAAACCACATCTTAGCCCATGGGCAAACAAAGCGGGGCAAAACAATAATTGGTTTGAGTGGCAGGTGAAATGCACTGTTATCTTGTACTTGTGGCACAGAAAAACATAGCAAAAAGAAAATTGTGAACAATTATTTTATATTCCAAGTGCTTCACTATTGGTGTTAACAGCAAGTTGAAATATAGCATGAAAAAGTTGGCAGAATTACTCTTCTTCTTTCAATAATAAATTTACTGTATGTCTCCAATAGCTTGGGGGAGAATCATAGAATGATAGGGTTGGAAGGGACCTCTGGAGATCATCTGGTCCCACCCCCCTGCCAGAGCAGGGTCACCCNTGATTGAATTGATACAGAACACTCATTCAGTATATTAATGCTGAAAACAGGAGTTCACTTTTTGAGCATTTTTTTTATAAGTTCTCCAAGTTTTATTAATAAAACCGAAAGCTTGGTAAGCTGTTGCAAATCCTGCAGAGTTTTAAGAGACCAGGGTGACATATCTACACTAATTCTTAAGGGATGCTTCTTAATCTCTCAGGCATTATTCCTTGAGAACAGAATGCCCTGATAAAATAATTTGTAATTTTCCCTTAAAAATCTAAGCATCAGTACGTTCTGATGCCTCAGTTCTGTACACTGAAAGGGTAACCTTTATCAGAAAACTCGTTTCCTGAGCACAGATCAGATTTCTCCATAAGCCAGTGCTGGGGCTGCGCTGAGCATGGTGATTCCAATCCTGGGGCTATAGTACGTCTCGCAGAGCTTGCGTTACGTTTTTAGGCACAACAAGAGATTGTGCCATACAGGGATACCTTTTGTCATTTCTGATGTGAAGAAAGGGACAAAGATCAAAATATGGATCTTAAATTTGTCATAGATTTTTACAGACTTTTTTAGTAAAGGATCAACATTATAAAATGCGTGTAAATAGCTCTTGATCAGGTATAGCAGTGGATTAATTGGAGTTCACCAAGTTCATCATACAGAGCATACAGAGTGCTTTGAGTTCCAGTCGTCTTATATCTGTACCCAGAAAAATGCCTGGTGTTAACATGCAGCTATTAAGTTAGATATTCGCCATTGAAATTTTCTCCTGATTTAACCTCCCTGCCTATTTCTTTTTACATTATTTACAATACTTAGTAAGATTCAACTTTACATGGTTGTCTTATCTTAAAAGCAAAAGTACCTAGAAGCCAAAGTGCCAGATATACAAATCTTCTATGATATTCTACATACACACATGCTACAGCCCTCACCTTCAACTCCTACTAAGAACGTTTGTAATATATTTTGCAAAAATTCAGTCACCTAAAACATCATTTTAGCTAAGCTTCTTAACAGAGGATCTTGAAGTTTGTTTTACAAATTTGCATGAGTTAAAAAAAATGTTACCTATTACCATATGCATGTAAATAGATTCTTATAAAGGTTATTAGCATAAAACGTCCTAAAAATACAGCAGTAGGTAATAACAGAGAGCTGCTTTGTCCATTATCTGTTCTGGATTCATAATCTGTGGCATTTGAGTTCTTTCAGGTGTGACTGTGCATGTAATGTAATAATTTAATATCTGTATTTTTAGAGGGAAACAAGTGCTCTTAGCAGTTAATATTTCATTCTTTTGTGTTTGGGCATTTTAAGTCTTTTTCCCCATCAAACTTTCAGGGAATAATTGTAGGACTGAAAAATGTCATTTGTTTCATTCCTGTTTAATCTTTTACACTGAGAGCTAAACTGAAACCAGTTTAATGTAATGACAATTCTGTGTTGGAACAAAACACACAACTTAATAGATGTACTGATGTAAGGAATAATATGCATTTGCACAGATCATATGAAAGTGTAATTCGAAAGAAAGCAAAACTCAAGCTACAAAACTTCAAATTGATGTGAAATTTAGCGCCTTTCAAAAGATTAATTCTGTATTTTTCTAAATCAAGAGATATGAGTGGGAATTAGGGCTCACACAGTGGGACCTAAACCATCATTTGTTTTCAGGGAAATTATTCTCTGTTTTAGAAAGTTATATTCCTGCATCACAACTCTATTAGAGAAATCATTATTATATAAAGAGTAATTTGGATATATTCTCTATTAAAATAGTAAATCTTTCCCATGAACCCTGTAAGCTTGAGAGTTGCTATGCAGTGATTCTCCGTCCCTACCAGCTCTAGTCTACCTGTAATGCCTGGTAGTTTATTAAAGGGATGAGCAGAAGCAACCTCTAGCCCCAGCAGAGCATCTTCAAATCTTTAATGTTCAAATCTGGATTTAGCTTTAGCAGTCAAGGCTCATCTGTAGTTTGCAATTCAAATTCTGACATTTGCTTTTGTTATTGCTTTTTGTTGCTATTGCTGTGCAGTTTATGACTTTCTCCCCTGCACTATGGGAAATAGGTAGGAGCTTTTAAGCAGCATCAGAGAGGCATGGGTGGGGAGTGCTCTCTGCACAGCAGCTATCTTGCATGGTAATTACTATACAAGTGATACATGATTTTTGGTTTTGAGTTTTAGTCAGAATTCTGAAAAAAGTATCAGCTTACGATTTCTTGTGCTTATGGCTACTTGTGGGGTCCATCTCTCTTAACCACAAGATTCTTTCCACGTTAACGGGTTTTTTTTACCCCTAACTTACCCCACAAACTGTCACTATGTATTTTTGACTCAGGGGAACTCTTATGGTTGATGGCCTTCCCTTGATGTACTTGGAGACCATTTTTTATATTGTCTTTACCTTCATGTCTTATTTAAATTTCTCACATTCGTGATTTATCAGATCTTAGCTAGGCCACTGAGATCTTACACAGCTCTGGGGTTGGAATCTAGTGATAAGAAGCTTCACAAAACAGCCCAAGAAAGCCTGCAGCCGAGAGCTGCTGCTCCCAAGCAGCCTTCACCTGCTGTCAAGAACAGTTCCCTACCACAAGCAGCTAATCAGAGAATGCAGTGCACTTACCTCTTTGTACAGGACTCCCTGAATTATGGCTCTCATAGTGCTCATATAGTCGCTGTGCTAGCTAGAACTAAGCATAAGATAAGTTAGCAGTATAACTGGTGTTATCTGATGGTGCTAGGCTTTTCCTCATGTAGTGCTTGATTTTTCTGCTGCTATTTTTTGTTTGTGATCAACATTATTTTCAGAGCGCTGGTGCCATGTGGAGAAAAAAAAAGAGACTTTTTTTTTTGTTGTGAATTGTTGTTTTTATAATAGTTTCCAAAGGTTTCATGACAGCATTTCAGGCAACTAAATTTGAAAGTTAACTGAACTATCTAAAATGAAAAAGAAGTTGAAAAATGTCCTCTGGATTTGAACATCTAAGTTTTAGCCAGATCCATCACTATGATAAACCTGCCAGAACCAACCTGAAAACGTCATCTGACAGTATGAAAACTCCATGGGAATCCGCAGCAAAATGAAAGATAAAATCTGAACAAAAAGCATCTTACAATAATTGTAGTCTGTAAGATACGTTTCTTGTCAGATGTTATACGTGTGTAGTTAGTAGTCTGAAACTTCATGAATATAAATCTGCAGACATCAAAGTAAGACTACTGTGTAACAGTAAGCTAATCTCTGAATTCAATAAACACAGTACGCTTTTAATTTAGATAATGAAAGGCTTAGGGTTTTAACCAATATCAATTTTGCATAGTGGTAAAAGAATTGATAGTTTTATGATTCTGATTTACTTGGATGGAAACGCTGCAGCACCCTGTTCTTCCTCTTTAACCCTAAAGCTTTTAATCTTTTTATAACGTCTGTTTCATAATGGATCACTGATGCTTTTAAGCTGTTGTTTTAGAGCACTTCTATCAGATTCCTCACTCGTGGAAGTTTTGCTTCATTCGGTGCATATTTTATTTAAGGACGCCAACTTGAAACTGTCATGTTCTAAATCATGTTGAAAAGAGGGCTTGAATGCTTTAAAACTTTGTGTTGGGATCTGAGTCCCAGTCAGACCTCTTAACAAGGCCTGGTTTTCAAGACGCAGTCTCACTTAAAGGTGTTTCTAACTTTGCTTTTTTTGAAAGTCCTTTCACTGAACACAAATGACAGCTGAGTTTTGGAAGTTTGTTTACTTTGGCACCTTTATTCAAATCGGGGCTGATTTTGATAGTGCGGTTGCTCTTGGCATGCTCCCCATGATCTTTGTCTCTTCCAGTAGACGAGAACCAGACCTATATTCCTTGGTAGCAGTTACAGGAACCCTGGGTTTGATTGCTGTGAGGAACAAGTAATTGAGAAAACAAGACTAACACAAAGTAAAACAAATATTTCAGCAAAACATTACAGAGTTTATATTGATAGCAAAAAGATTCTTTTCAGCTTACAGGTTTCTGGTAATTAAACAGGGAAAACGGAATAAGAAGCAATAAGGCAACTATTATGTTTTGTGATGATAAAATTATATTTAAAACCACAATTTCTAAATTACTTTTGACAGTTCAAGTGTTAACAGAAACGTATTTTCAAAGCTGGCTGTGTATTTCCCATAACAAAGTCAACAAAATATGGAAAATGCTACACTTAAGCATTTTCTTTCTTATAAATAACATACAGTATGTGCATGGTTTTGTTGCTTTAAATGTGCAATTGCAGTGCATAATGTAAAAGGGTGGAAAGTTAATGTAAATAAGAAAAAAGTGTTAAGAGAAAGAGGAATATAGGATAGAGGAAAGAGCGTTTCCCCTGGAAACACAGAAAATATCTACTTATTTTCTTTAAAAGAACATTCATTTAAAAAACATTTTTAAAATGAGATAGCTTGAAGACATTGCACACGTGGCTGTAACTAGAGATTTTAATGATTTCTGTAGACACAAAATTAGTAGTACATCACAGCCATGGAATAATTCCATCTTAGAGAATGGAAAATAAAAGTGAGTTCCACATGGTCAGTGCTCTGATGCACAATATAATGGACTGGTGAAGTAATTAAATGGGAGAAAGATGTATGGAGGGCGTATTTGTGAAATAGATGAAAAAATAGCAATCCTTTTCCAACAACTTGGCCAAAAAACCCTTGGGCTCATTGCCTGTTGGAATAAACTGACATAATTTCAGCAGTTTCTGATTGGCAATAATAGAATTATTATTAGTTATCTGTAAGCAAAAATCTGGCCTTTGCTATCCCTGTTGACAAAGTGGTAAGAGTCGTTACAGTTTGCACTTCTGAAGTACACTGCCATGTATCACTCAAAAAGCCTTAAAAATAGAAGTAGTGTTATAGGTGCTTTAAACAAAATTAAACAAATTAAGCAGTTGGCAATGCTGTATGTGCAAAGGTACCACAAATGTGCCAAGACAGCTTTGCTTGCATTATTGTCTGATTTTTACATTCCTTTTGAAATAGCATCATGTAAAGTAAATTATCTCTAGCAAACAACAGTTAGACTGGATGAGAGACTCTTACAGCTATTTTTATGACTGAAATTACAGTTGAAGTGGTGAAGTTATATTTTTTGACAGTGTAGATACTCTAATGTTTCCCAGAGCTTGAAAGCAAATCTGTATTTCCTGGGTACAGAACTATAATGTGCCACTGGACATTGGTTTCTTATAAAATTCACTCTCAAAGTTTAAAGGGTGGAAAGGACCAACTGGTAAAGAATTATGTGATATATCATTCAAGTATGCGAAAACTGCAAGGTGCTGCCGAACACTTTCTTCTTGTGCTGTGGGATGCAAATATGTCTGCTACCTCTCAAGATCAAATTTAATATAATCTTTACTTTTCCCTCTTACACTGTGACAGGATTATAAAATACTAGGGCATGGTTTATTACAGAGTTGGCTCATAAGTAACGGATGTTCTGTAGCGGTAACAAAGACTGCATATTATAAATTGTCTGACTATTAACAGGTTTCTAAACCTTTACTATAATACAATGTCGCTAATTGTTGTCTCTCTGCAACATCTTTAGCCTAGAGGCTGTATGCACAAGAAAAAGGGAGTCAGGGCAATGTTTGGTAAATTGCAGTCATGTAGGTACTCAGCTTTACTAGAGAACATGGCAGTAGTTTCACAACATCGACCAACTGAAATAATTTTATGTCTTCTTATAGAACAAAATAGCAAGTTTCCAAAGCGAACATTATCTCCTTTCATTTACGTAGTACTTTTTCCTATTGTGAAATCTGCCTCAGTTACTAGGAAATGTGCTTTTCTTTGAGCCTAAAACAAATTGAAAGGAGAGCCCAAAGAAGACAATTTTGGAGTTCATAACCCAAGCTGTATCATGAAAAGTAATTTATAGATAACAAACCATTAACCCTGAAGAACAGAAGGTCAGCAAACTCGCAGCACTTTTATTAAGAAGCTGTGTGGGAAGAGAAAAGTAGTATCTCAAGCCCATCACAAACATGTGAAATGCTATGATCATTTCACACCTCAGTAAGCACAGCTTCTTAAAGAATTCGCCTTATGAAATAATTTAGATTGAATTATATGGGAACATACCAAACACTTCTGATAACACTATTGTGAAGATCGTGACATGTGTGTATGCAAGTCTGCATGTAAGCATTTTTAACCAATTAAAAATAGAGCACACGGGTAATGCTGCTTTACTGCTGATAGAAAGACCCTTCCCTATTTTCTTTTGACTACTGCCATCTCATTGCTGGCTCCTACAGGAATTTGACTATTTATAATGATCTGTTTACAATCAATTCAAAATCTCTCCTGAGTCCTACTTCTTCCCTGTGGCTCTTAAATGCCTAAGTTGCGTATAGTCCACTAAATTATATCATTGGCTTCACAGCATTTTGTTATCATCTGTCAATAAATTTTTACAGTAATTGGGTGACTACAGTGTTTAGGTAAGACGGTTTATTGCAGGTAAAAATTCTAGTATTAATATTCGGAATAACCCAAACATTCATCAAATTCAGTAAGAGTCAAAGTTACATAAAACTTACTGGGGAAACCCTGCATTTTTAGCATTAAGGGCCCACTCTCATACCCTCTGCATGTTCTTCTGTTGGTTTAGATTACAAACCAGGATAAGAATCCTATTCTTTCTACTTGTCAACGCACTCTCAGCATGGCAGTTAACAAATACTAAATTTAAAGACTCCAAAAGCAAACTACCTTAGTAAGCAAGTCAAGGGCCTGACTTTCTTGCTTATTTTCTAGGATGTATTTTTCTGCTGTCTACTTGCCTGAAAACACATAAAAGATTCAAAGGGTCCCTAGTTCTTCAAAGATAGCCCTGGTGGAAATAGCGGATTTTTACATGGATATGTCTGTAATACTTCTCCCACCATCATTCTCAGCTGATGGCTGCTACCATCTGGGCAACTATAAACTTTTCTTAGCCATATAATTGGTGTGGGTTCCCAGACAAAAAAAAAAAAAAAGCCAAGCTCAGCAAAAGTGCATAAACATTCTTCCTAGGAGAAGAGTAAGCACTGCTTTCCTAAAGCTCATTCAATGGTTTGAGTTGGGAAGGACCTTCAAAGACCACCTAGTTCTACCCCCCCTGCCATGGGCAGGGACATCTTTCACTAGACCAGGTTGCCTAAAGCCTCATTGAACCTGACTTTGAACGCTTCCAACGAAGGGGCATCCACAGCTTCTCTGGGCAACCTGTTCCACATCAAATATTACAGAATGATTATATTAAATAAATTGTAATTGTGATTTCTGATATTTATATATAACCACAATCCAAATAAGTATGCTTAGAATTAAATCTTATTTAAATAGGTTTACTTAAAACAAATGTAACAATAAATAAATAAAGAATATAGTAATTCAAAGGAAGTTGCACGTAGGAAATGATGCACAGCTGAACCACATGTGTCCTTAACAAAGGGAAATTTGACATAGGGACAGTAACCTTCACAAAATTGCACAACTAATTAAGCAGCTACAATTAAAGCATTGCTTTTAGCATGATTTCCCAATGAAGCAAGCTTTGAAAATTGCTTTTTTTTTTATTGATTTACCTTGCACTCCCACCTTTCTTTCTTCCTCCTGCAAAAAGTTTTGAACATTTGGAGCAGTATACATCGGAGAAGGAGAGGGTTTGGACACTTCAGGTACTTACAACAGACTTGCACAAAAGATGACTCGAGGTTCCTGCAGTCTTCCATGCTGGTTTTACCCCAGCAGTAACTGCGAGTGACCCAGAGTCACAGGAGTGCCCTGGAGGACAGGGTAGAAGATAACTGTTCAGCACACACATTGCCCTGGCCCCAGAAAATGCCATCTCTGCTGCAGTCAGCCGGTGTAAAACTGGCGGATGCAGAGCATGGAGGCAGGGAGCGCATTGTTGCAAAGACTGGGGTGAAAGGATAATCCGGGAAAAGGAATGGAGAGGCATTAGCAGCGCCATTAGGGGAACTTCCTCATCCCTTAGATAACCACCATGGGATAGGAACTCCATAATATTTGTAATCTTCTGTTGGAGAGGCAAAATGAATCACTCAATAATTGTCTTTTTTATTTAGATAACTCATAATTTGGAACTAATTTTCCTTTCTGGTTAGAGATGATGGATGGAAGATTACAATGTGAAATTACAAATGCCTTATCAAATACTCAGCTATAAGAAATACAAACCTCTTCGTTTGAAATTAATACCGTGCACAGAATTGGAATGGATTTTGAAGAAAAGAGAATAATCGAGAGATAAATGCAATCTGTGGCTGACACAAAGTTAACGTAGTTTGCCAGTCATGTAGACAGCTAGATTACCATGTGGTAAGAAGAAATGTCCTTGTTACCTGTAGTAAAGGACTGGGTTTAAATTTAATAATATAAAGTGCAAAGTCATTCCTTAGGACTGAAAATGAGAATGTCTGGCTACAAGAGAAGAGGAGAAGGTCCTGAATTGCATTGGTGGATGACAGGATAACTGCCACTGAGATTTGAGCATGAAAAGGGGCCTTTTATACACACTGAGTGAAGTAGCATCCTCAGGGATATGAGTCCTTGCTCTGAAGTGCAGGATGTAGTTAGCTTACTGGAAAAGTCCAGAGCAATTGGGGCTGATGTTAACAATTCTTAGCACCTATTTTCTGGTACAGAAGGATTCTAGGACACTGGTAATACCTCTTTTTTTTCTCTTTTTCTGAAGCATGTTATACGTTTTGAGGCTTTAGGTCTAGGATACTGGTAATACTTCTTGATTTTTCTGAAGCACATTATGTATTTTGAGGCTTTAGGTCTTTTTTTGTGTAAGTGTTTTGATATGATGAGTTTTGCTGTGGCTTGTGATATATAGTCAAGGACTTTCTGGATTTAATGCCATCTACATTAATGACTGTGATTACAGAGGTTTGACACAGTGACCCAGAGACCTCTTGTGCTCTTATGTTTTAAGTCAGTAGCACTACACTGATATTCATCAATGTATGATTTGAACCAACAAACGATAGAGCTGATGGATGTCACCTTTTTGCACAACAGCATTTTCCATCAGAAAGGCACCAAACCACAGAAAGTGTGAAAAAATAGACTAATAGTAGCTATCCATCTCCATTTAACCTGGATGACAAGTGCATTTAAAAGCATAGGCAGTGGAGATAATAGACATGACTACTGTTTAGAAAGTCATCTTTTTGTTCTTAACTACCTCAATTGATAGTCTATTACATAAGCATTTGAATGCTCCCGTCCCCCGCTTTTAAATAGGTGAAAATCCTGATATTCCATAGTGCATACTCCTGAGATAGCAATCATTGCTACAGTCATGGTCTTGAAGCTAAATATATAGCCCTGGGAAAAAAAAATGTTAATTATTGTCCCATCTACTCTAAAAATATGCATACACAAAATCTCATAATTGAGCCTGGGCTAGGCTATATGTATGTATTGCATTAGGGGTCAATGGTAACGAGAACTTCAAATACTGTAACGGCTGTTGCTCTATAACAGAGGACATCAACATTACATACTCCGCATTTGTTATGATGTGCTTGGGAATAAATTATTTCATTACGATATATGATTAATAAGCATGCAGAAGTAATTATGCTGGTTAGTTGAAAACAGAAATGTTCATCTCATACTGGCTGCAGAAAACGGACATGGGAATATGATCAAAGATATCTGAGTTACAACTGAGCAAGGTACAGTTCTCCATCTGAACCAATGTCACTAAACACGTGCACATTTATAGACTGCTTTGATTATGAGTACCTTAATAACCAGGGCAGTTTAACCTCTAGTATTTTTCAGTGGTTTGTGAATCACGTACATATATTGAACAGTAATCTCAGTGTACTGATTTAAACACAATACTGTTCTCATTCATAAAGAGGGTGTGGATTCAGTAGACAAATGATTATTGCATATCAACTTCTACAACTTACATTTTCTGAAAGGGAAGAAAAGAGGAAAATGATCTATTGAAAGCTTTGCAAAGCCCTAATTATCTGGAAACCAGACTCCGCTAGGGAAGGGGAATCTCTTCTCCAAATGGTGTAACAGAGCTGCTGTTTCATATCTTCGGCTCAGTTGGCATCTTGGTGATGATGCTATAGACAGAACAAAGGTTTTGCGGTACATGGACAAAGTGGTAGTGTACTGACGAAGAGCATAACGTGTGAATGGCTGTTTGATTTGAGGGTGTAATCCAGTCCAGTAGCCTGTACAGTGGTGGCAATAAGCACATAATTATGGAAGAGGAAAAACTACAGGCAAGCATGAGATACTCCTCTGATACTTCTCCAGCCTTCTATTTTTTTGTCCATGAAGAAAATACGGTTTTTATGAGTTTCAACTGGTTGTCAGACTGAAGTTATCTGTGGGGTTTTTCTGTTGTTTGTTGTCAGAGCTATTCCCTTCTCAAAATAATATTCTAAATAAGATTGTTTTTGTTTTTTAAACAGCTTTCCTTAGCTATTTTTATAGTTAAAAGTCTGGTGAGTTTTCAGATTCTGTCTGCCTTGTTTGTTTAATGTTACTGTTGGCTCTCTCATCTGTGTGTCATTTCACAGATGCCCTGAATTGTCTCTTGTCTAGTCTGCAGGTTTTGGCTTTTGAAAATCCTGCAGTCTTTCACAATCCCTACCTTCTTTAGAATAACATTTTTTTATATTTAATTTGCTGTCTCTCAATGTTTTCCATGTTTTAAGAACAACTTTTGGTTCAGAAAAAGAATTGGAAATCATAATGATCACATAATTTGCTGAAATTAATGTAGATAAAAAAAATAAATATGCATGTCTGCATTAAGAAGGACATTAAGGAAATAAATTTATATCCTTTTAAATGGAAGTGAAATGTAGTTTTAAACCATTTCAGTACTGGGGACGTTGATGTGAAAGACCTTTTTAAAACACTGGCAGATACATAAATGACAAATACTCCATAATTGCCACAAATGTAATCTGTTGTATTATATCATATACTTGATTTGATTTTCAGCCTCAGATGACAATTCTCTGGACTTGTATTGAGATGACAGAAATTTTTCAGACAGAAAAGTAAATACTTTTTTGGTTCCGCTGTCTCTTTATTCTTAAATTTTCAGCTTTATATCCTGTGAAGATCATTTGCACCAAAACAGTGAGCCCCCAAGGAGTAGTTTTTATATGTATATATGAAGTTTAAGTCACCTAATGAGTGTATGGAAGAATACTTTCCGAGGGTGGTGTTTAAAGGTAACTGTAAATTAAGACCTGCTGACATAAAATCCAGATGTTTGAGAAGATTATTTGGGTGTTATGCTTCATTTCTAATTCTAAGGCTTGTAGCTGTTTCATGTGCAAGACAGTTTGTTAGTTTGGTTTTTGCAATCCCAATAACAAATGGTAAAAATAATATTAAGGAAGTAGCAATAGCACTGTAAAATAATTCCTCGTATCTATAAGTTTTCAGACAAAAGTTTACAAAACGCTTCTGTATGGTAGGCAAGGCCATTCTGAAATTTAAAATAAGTGCATTTTAGAATTATGTCAATAGTTAGAGAATACAACCACACTATTGGAAAAAGGTTTGCACCTTGTTCCGGTTTATTAGTTAAAAAGGTAAAAGCAGAGATAAAGAAATGTGTTCACATTTGACTGAAGAGATTGAACGTGTTACTGCAGTCAGGTATCCTAACAGTTCAGAAGGAACCACATGCACAGATAAAACAAAATAAAGCCACCATAATTAATTCTTTCCAGCCTTTCTGACAGGATACACAGAGTGAATGCAGGCATCGAAAAGAAAATGTGGGGGTTGTTTTTTCCCCGAAATGTAGCACGACAGGTTTCTAAGAGAGAGTAAAAAATATTATGACCGCTCTACCTTTTCCTGTGGCCAGAATCACACTTTTCCCTCTCCGTGCCTTACCCCACACAAGGTGTCTAGCACACAGGCAGTTAGTGCTGCCCGCCAGGCATGAGGGGAGAATCTAGCGAGTTTAGTTGAAGACACAGGAGACTGTAAAGGGGGCAGACACTTAAAAAATACTCAACAAGGACTGAAAAGGACAAAAGAGAATGCATATTACAAAGTATTATGTATTTTCTTTCGGGTATCTCTTCCCAGTTTTATAGAAGAGGATTCCATGGGTTACGCATAGGTTCAGGGGGATCAAGGTTTGGCAAGGTTTGGCTTAGATATTCAGCCCTGACAAAGCTGAGAGTCACTTATTATTCTGAGTGAAACGTAAGGAAAACAAAATGCCATAGGAAGACTGACTCGGTCATGACTGCTTTCAGTGAATACCTTTATACATTTATTCTTGCCAGAGCAAAACTGTATGAAGGCTGCGCTCCCTTGGACTTCCTGTTATTCAGCTCTCTCTAATACTTCACCTTCAGGAGCGTGTGACAGAGTTGATTAATAAATAGCAAATAAAGTAAAAATTTAATACAGAGTAGAAAGCACTTGAATTAATGCATTGCATTGCTGTCTAGACATACATAAAGAAGACTATAGAATGTTTTCTGATTTTTTTAGCTTAAACAGCATTCTACTTATCAGTATGTTTTTTCTTAATTGCTTCAAATGAAAAATTCAGCAGCTGGGGAGAAATGAACTGAAAAGTAAATCCCAGGTTTTTCTGTTTCCAACTGTGAACAGAGCTACTTTCATAAAAATGCCTCTCATAAAAATGAGGTATCTGTCTCTGAAGACTTTCCCAGTGATCAAAAAAGTAAATAAATAAATAGGCACAAAGAAGGATTGGTGACATGACTGCTTCTGTCAAAACTTTCTGATTAATTCCCGAAGAGAATAATGACAGTTACATCTCTCACTACGTTAAAACTTGTCAAAGCTACTCATTGATTCTTAGACTTAAACTCCCCAAGCCTAGAAGTAGGGCATGTATTTGTTCCTTTGCTTGCTTGCTTACTTTCTTTGTCCTGGTATACCCCAAGCTTCAGGAAGGTTTGTAATAGAGTGATAGAAATTTTTTAAAAATTCTGAGATTATAATTAAAATAAAGGCAGTGTGGCCAGCAGCACTATGCCTTATTAAACATTACCTTGAACATTTTAATTTAGTCGGTATAAAATTCTATTAAAATGTCATTTATATCTTACTGAGAAGGTGGTGGAAAAGCAATGAAAAGAAAGAGCCAAGATTAAAATGAGAGAAGTTTTGCTGATTACAAATAGGATAGGTCAAATGTTACCCAGTATAGCGTCTGTGAGACAGTGCTCCTGGTGTTGCCTTTGTCTACAGGATAGCGTAAGAAAGCAGCTTCCAGGATAAAGAGCTTTTTGTGGTTCAGACAAGCAAAACTAACGGTAAAAAAAGCCTGCCACTCCCATATAACTGTAACTAACGGTGACACTCACTTCTGCAGCTGATGGGCTCTAAATTGTCACAGAAATCTCCCAGTTTGTATAACTGCTGGCCTCATCCCACACATGGAGACAGAGACAGGTTCACAGCCTGGACACAGCTGAAACATTTTTTAGCATTATATTTTTCAGTTCTACTTAGGTATTTTTTTTCAAACTAACTGAAACTTCCAATTCTTTACCAAGATTGTTATCAGAGATTATATTTACCTGAGATGATATGAGCTAGCACAATATTTTTTCTTTTATAGATGTTACTGAAATATTTGCAATGTGGAGGTGTCCCTGATGTCCTGCTCCCAGTTTCTCTCTCCTGTTTAAGGGATGTAAATTTTTCATGCTAAAAGTTTCCTGGTTCACTTTCTGCATTTGTGACCCAGATTTTCCGACCGCACCAAAATTTCAGACATTATTCCAGTCGTTGGGGTAAATGTGTTTGAGAGGTTGTTCTCTAAAACTAATGTTGTTGCTGTTGGACTGGTGGGGCTTCCTGAACCGAAGTACTCCTTGTCAATATTTGCTAACTGTAGGGTGCTTTGGCAACCATGTTGTAAAGCATGGCTCTAAATACTTTTCCCTCTTAGAATATTCCTCCAGGCTGAAATATTTTTGTGTTTAACAACAAGATGAAATCAATTCAAAACCGCAACTGAATGTCTCAATGCAAAAGAAGAAATTTGACCTTAAATAGAAATTCTCTAGTGTGCAGATTTTTATGTCAGTGTATTTGCTTTCCAGGGGAAAGTGCGCTTACTAAATATGGTGCTGGAAGGCAAAATATTTCAAAGTGATTTATTTTAATGTTGATCAGGTTCTATAATAAAAGCTGTAGTTGATACTTAATCTGAATTATACTCAGTCATGGAGAACATGGGGTGATGGCTATACCTGTTGACTGACTTAAACTTATTGCTATAGGAAATACATATTTTTGTATTCCAAAAATAATATCTTTATATTCCCAGCACCCTTAGTTCCATGGCACTTCCACCAGCTATCAGGCAAGATATGCTTATCTAGCTCAAGCAACGCCATGGTATCAAGCAAATACAAAAGTCTAACAGCAGACTGTGCAGCACCATGCAGAGCTACAATCTTGAGCCCTGGAAAAAATACCCACCTGGGCTCAAGCCAAGGTAATTAGTTCTGCCTCCCTGAAAGGGTAATTACTCAAAGCACCACACTGAGGCAGCCCTGGTGCTTCTGGCTCCAGAGATAAGTCACCGCAGCCAGCTCAGGTGGCTCCGCAAGGTGCTGCTCCACCGAGCCCGGGCGTAGGCATGTTTGTCCCTGCTGCAGTGGAATAGCTTTGCCTCCCTTGAATTGCTGAGTCTCTTAATCATTTCTCTTTGTAATCTGAAATAAGTAAAGAAGCTTTGTTTGTACTTCCCATATGAAATGTTGCCTTCATATTAGCTAAGTGAAGGTCAGATCTTTCCTCCCTTCCTTAATAAGTTCTTCAAATAACTACATCTGTTACGAAACTATTATGGCTGATCAGAGGACAGTCATTAAAAATACATGGCATATTACAGGACATCATTTACACTTAATATGTGTAGCAGAGTGATCATTTAGGTAGTTTATTTTACCGTGTTTGCCCCATTTAGGCTGTACTGTTACTTCTTAAATGTGTCCTCTTGAGAAAGAACTTTCTCTTCTATTATTGAAGTCTAGTCCCTCTTCAGCCCTGCACCCCACATCACTAATAAACTGTTCAGCAGGGGTTTCATTTGCATCTCTAACCTTTCTTTAATCTGAATTTTCAACATTTTCCTTTCACATTGCCTCATAAGACTTTTATTTTTAAAGCAAAGTTTAACTTCTTATAGGACCACCACTGTGGTTTCTAATGTAATATAATGCCCAGAGGCTCAGACATAGATCTTTCAACTGCAAGCCAAAAAAAGTTGCCACTGATTATTCCAGCCAAAACACCCAAGTGCTGAAATGGTCTTCTGGACCTGACTTTTATGTAAACAATATAAAATGACATTTATAACTGCCAGGCATTTTTTGCAAGTATTGGTATCACAAAAGTCACTGCTAAAATGTGACAGAAGTAAATACAGGAGAATGAAAAATGGTCAAATTATTTATTTCTTTCAAAAGTAAACACAAACCAAGCAAAATAAGTCAGTTATTTGGACAGTTTTCTGTCTTCAGTTACTGCTTCTTGTGCACACTTAGCTGCCTGCAGAACCTCACATAGTGGGCTTCCAGGTTTCGACTGGCCTCTGTGAACTACCGAAACATCCTTCTTGTATAGTTGAGGATTTGCCAGTGAAATAGTAGAAAAAACCCACCTAGATGTGCATAAATGACTGAGAAGGCACCAAACCCATCTTCCTATATAGAAGTGCCTTCTACAGTCATCATCTTTTTGCATTACATACCCTTCAGTCTTGTTAGCACATTGTTGTCTGAAGTGCAGATCTCTACCCTCACCTTGATGTGTCAGTGTTCAAGTGCTTTGTAAAGACTGCTGAATAACAGTTTTTAAAGTTTTTTTTTTTTACTTAAGAAAGCTTTTCTAACTCTTGCCATACTCTAGTTCCTCCTAGAATGAGCATTTGGGAGCATTTTACTGTATCTTCCATCCGTACTGTATTTCTAGCCCACTCTGAGCCCTCATAATTCATTTTTCAGTAGTTATGAGGTCAGATTAATAAGTGGTCTGATAAATGTGTGAATATCGTGTTGTACATCATGCTGTCAATCAGAAGAAGGAAAACTTCAGGGATCTTTGGTTGGAGTCTTTCTGGCTACTGATAGTACCTTCTACATATTGACTGAGTCTTACAGCTTTTAACTTAATAGAATTAATTCCCTGCTGACTATTCTCATTTATTGAGCTTGTGGAAACCATAAAGGTGCAGTTGTATGCTTTATGATCAGTACTTCTTGATGCCTTGAGTATCCCTGAATCAAGTTATTCTTCTATTTTTGATAATAGAAGCTGATGTGATACAGAGAAAAACTTGGATATTTTTTGTATGAATTTAATGATAATTCTCTGTTTATAAGTTGATCCACTGGCTGAGCAATTATTGTCAGGTATGAATTAAATCACCATATGCATGAGCTCGAAAAATACAGCAGGCAAGAACTTCAAAATCACCTAACTACCTTGACATTGATGCCCCAAGATTAAAGAATAAGATTAAGATTTAGTTACTGATTTCCCATTCCATTATACCCTTCAAAATAATCAATATTGAAAAGCAACAGAAAACAGATTTCCTGTAGCCTTGTAGATTGGCTAGATTGAAATTAATAGGAAGAAAAGAATTAGTATATTGGATAAGATTAGGCCCATTTATCTTGATGCTGACAGAGGTTAATATCACCTATTTTAGAAGAAGACTTTAGAAAGCAAACTTTATTTCGAAGATAACTGTGTCCTTAGGAAGAAACTACCTATGTTCCCATTACAGTACATCCGAGGAAACATGGTCATAATACAACACTTTTTTTTGTGTGTTACTGAAATCAGTTGGAAACTGTAACACAGTAGTGAAAGGCTGGTTTTTTCTTGTTCATGCTGCTCATTTTTTGTTCCTTCTTTTTGCTTTGCTTTTTTGATTCTTTTACCTTCTCTTGTAAAAATAACATAAAGACAGTGTATTGCATGCTTCCAGAACCATGCACTACAATTTACAAACAAAGCTCTGCTTCATCTTCCCCTTGTCTTGGTGCTGCATGTTAAGAGTGCAAGACCACATGTTTTACCACTGCAAAGGGAAAATGTAGCTCACAATAATTACAGCATTATCCAAAGGCTGATCATGCCGTAAGGAACTGTGCTTCCATCTCCTGTTTTGCTAAATAATGATAAGTCATTTTTTTTCAGTAGTATCTCCACATAATCCTTTGGAAAAAAAAGAATATAGAATTCCAATTATGTTTAAAACATATTTTCACCACCAGCATAACACTCCCGTTACTCAGTTGAATGTGCAAATCAAGGCATCATCTAAAGAAGATGATGCATTTCAAATTTGAACCAAACTGCTGACAGAGTGTTTTCAGCCTTGCAGAAGAGATGAAGTGAGTGGCAGCACTGCCCACGGCTGTGGGAAGCACTGTTAACCTTGACCTCTCTCGAGGTGGAAGGCAGTTTAGTAGAGAGTATTTTCCTGATCTCGTGATTCAGCCAGAGATGTAGTACAGTTTTGGTACTGTCTAAATTGACTTCTGGAGAAATCAGAGCTAAAAACTATGTGACCTAGCAAGCCTGTCAGACTGCCCAAATAATACATGCTACCTACTCATGTACAAAACTGGGGTCTGAAACTGTTGTTTTAGTCAATTTTAGTCTTTAAATTTGCCTTGAGAATCAGCACATCTCAATGTGCTTAATATGCTAAAGTTACCTCTCCTAAAATTATTTTTCTAGAAAGCAGGTCATTTTCAGAGAGGGTTTCAGACCTTTGCATGGGGCAAAAATAATATTTGAAGAACGAATGCATAACAAATGGATGCGAGGAACAGATCAGGACTGCTTAAAAACCTATTCACCTATTCTCTAACCAAAGAAGTGTTTCATGTAACATGAAGTTTGTCCTTTTAAATATAGTCCTCAAAACCCAAAGTGGTAGCAATTTGTTATAACAGAGCAGAAGACACCATCAAAAATTAACCTTAGTTATTTTCCCAACTAAAACAAACCTGTGGCAGTCCTGAGAAGTATTAATCACTCAATATGGCTTTTTTCTCATTAGGGTATGCAGGAAATACTTATCTCTGATTCAAAAAATGGTTCATGTCTTTTAGAGTGGAAAAAAACTCTCTACAAACGATACCTTATTAAAGAAAATTGAAAGTACTGGTACTGCAGGGCCATTTACGTAATATTTAGGAGATAAAAAAAGCAGTTTAAAAAAATGCTATAATAGCTTATGTAAAGTGGGTTGAGATGTATTGTACTGGTTCTTTCCCCTGTTTTCAGCATAAAAAGATATTGGTTTTGTCATTCCTGTTTCTTTATCTTACAACAGATGAAACAAGTCATCAACAGACAGGCTTATGATGGATTTCAAACTCTGCACACAAAATAGGTTCACTTATGTGTGCCCAGCCCCTGTAGGATTGGGGTGACAGGGAGAAAAGACTAGATAATGCTCTGAGGAAAACCCACTATCAATCACATTCTATATTCAGTGGAAAAAATGTGCCATTCCCTGAAAGATTGTGACTTAGTGGGTGGTATTTTGGCAAAATATTTGTGCATAGTTATTCAAATGACTGCTGTTGCATTGTGTAAGTTTATGGCTGTATGACATGTATTCTTGCTAACAATTCTTGTGTAGGATAGAAAACATTTGGCATTGAACGGAAGATAATAACTCTCTCTTAAAGCAGATGCTTGATGATCTGGTCAGGTATCTGCAGTGACTCCCTGAATATAAACAAGTATAAGGGAGGATTCCATTATTTAACTTTTTTAGAAGGATCTTTTGAAAAAAATATCAATACAAGAATTTATTTTTCTTTTTTTGTTTAAAGCAATCGATTTTAAAACAGAGTTGCTAAATATTACCATGGTCTTTTTACATTTTAAAGTGAAACTTAAGTAAAGTCCCCTTCTCCATTCAGATCACTAGGTATTACCAAGTAAGTTGATTTTAAAGGTGTGGTCTTCTTGCATTGGGCAGAACTAGTGTTACGTATTTCAAAAAGCAAAGGATGCAGTTCACTTAGATTAGAGGTAAACAGTAGAGCTTTCCAAAGCCCTGGGATGTTTTGGGGCAATGGAGAGGCATAGAGCTGTGTGTCCTGCATTGCTGCTCCTAAAAATCCCAACAGCATGCCCAGATTCAGGCACATGCACGTACTATTGAATTGAACTGTATCTGGAATTGTAGCTGTGTGTCAGTGTTTGGTTGTGTCTGAACTGCCAAGGAAAACTCAGAATATTGACACAAGATTTATTATCCTGGTCATACACCATTTACAACAAATGCTTCATATTTCAACTTAATCAGATGTTGGCAGGTGTACCTGGCCAGACAGAGATTAAGAAAATGAAGTAATAGCAGGGTAGGAGTGAGTGCAGATGCAGCGTGAAGGGTACGGGAAAGAAGATTGTTTAACCATACGTACTGCAACATACGGTGCCGTTAAACCACTCAGACCCACATAAATTCATCTCTGCCCTTGTAATGCCATTCCAGGGCCCACCAGAGTCGAAGAAAATATTTGTGTCGATATAAAGTTGTTTAATCAGTTTTATATGATATCTTAGAAGGAAGAAAGTGCACTAGTTTCACTGGCAGCACAACTGGTTAAACAATTCAAACACTTTTTACCCTTTAATTCTCGTTGTTTTTAAAATAGCATTGTTACCAAGAGTACTTGTCCCTGCCCTATTTCTTCCCCACCTACTGCAGGAAGGGATAGTTTTTCCAGGTATGTGGAAATCTTATGACAGCAGTTGATAAGAAGAAACTCAGTTTTTATTCTTGAATTCTTATAATCTTTTCACTAGGTAATAAAAAGAAAATAAAAGTTGTACAACTATGACAGAAGTTGGTTTGCAACTTGAGGAACTTGAAAAATTTGAGAAATCCAGAAAATTAAGCATCTAAAGATATTCTGTATTAATTAGCAACAATTGTCATGTCTTGCATTGCATTGAAACGAAATGAGATGATCACTGCCTTTGCCTAGTAATAAGAAACAAAACCTAAAAGTGTGAAATCAATTACTTCTATGATTGTTGTGTTAAGGTTTATGCAATCAGAGGCTGCTTTGCATTCATAGCACATCCAGAATCTCCTGTCTGAATAAGCTCAATTATTCTAGCTGCTTCTCTAAACCTTTGTTTCTTCTGAAACTAAAATCTTTGATTGCAATAATAGTGCAATTTACTGAAAAATTCTTTTTCATCCTATGGTACAAATTGGCAGAATCGATATGTAATAATATTTTGAAGGTCATACATTTCAATTATACTCAAACTTATGCATAGGTTACAAATGGCTTTAATCGGGGATGTATGAGGCAAATGCACAGGCTCCAGGAAATTGTTTCAGATATAGTTTTCTTCAGTTCTTTATTTCTTAATAAATGTTCCCAAGAACAAAGAAACTGTTTTCCCTGAGACAGCTGGATAAAAAACACAGACACTTTCTCCAGTGAAAATATTAATTCATTCCCTTAATGGGAATATAAGAATTGGAAGGATAAGATCAAACAGTGGCATCGTATTGCCATGTAGATATTTCTGTACATGTCAGAATTTTGTTGAATGAAGTGGTGTTATTTTGATCTAAAGATGATTTTGAATTTTCTGTTTCATATCATGCAGTTGATTTCTATAAAGTTTGGAGTATATACAATACTAAATACCTTTGTATTTCAAGTTCACAAATAGGACAATAGATGAGCAACCTCGTCCTTAAAAAAAAAGAAACAAAGCATGACCAAGACCTTTAAATATTGATAAATAATATTTACAGAATTAACCTACCTGAATTATGATTATTAAAACATTAAGTGTCATTTGCTTTATTTCAGCATTGTAAATATAGCAGCCTCTTAAGGAGCTGTAATTGCTGGAGACATATAAATTGGAGCCTTTTGATTAAATGGGAAAAGGGTCTTGCACTCTTGAGCTCTTAAAGTTCACTGGATTTGTCACTTCTTGAGGACTGGGCGAAATGCACGTCTGCGTTTGGTGAAGTTAATCTCAAGAACAGAGCTAATGAAAATAACAAAACAGATAGGGTTTTGTGATGGATGTGCTGTTTTACTGAAACTGAAAAAGTTTCACAGAAATATATTGAGCTGAATAAAAGTTTTAATAGCTGGAGCGCCTGAGGTCCAGGATAAAATGTTGAGAAGGGAAAATGCATTCTTGCAGTAGTGAATAATGGTCTAGTGCACTCAGATGGAATTGGGGGAATATGGTCAGGTTCCTGTTCCACTTCATTTGGTTCGTCTCTCAGTCCTTTTGCAGGAGCTCTTTTCTGTGCGCACTAGCAGGGGCAGAGGCTGGTTTCCAGAGAAGGAGGTACAGACTCTCGCCCAGGCTGTGGTCCCGGGGATGCCCGGCTGAGCTCCCCGCTGCCTGAGCCGCTTCTGTGCCGACTCAGCAGAAAATAAAGCTGACCACAAAAAAGTTTTCTGCAAATGGTTCACTCTTTATGAGATTAGTTTTCCACTGGCTTAGCATACTCACACAGGCTCTGACTGACACTGGCATGAGTGCACAGCCGGGGACAGTTTCATATCAGCAAACATTGCAAATACATAATGCTTGACAGTTTTTCATAAGCCAAAATGTCTCTGGTTTCACTTACACCTATTTCAGTGCAACTGGAACAATTGTGGCAGTCTTGTATCTCAGATTAATTTTCTTAATGTTTTCTTAAATATGTTTTAATTGTTTTAGTGTATGTTAATCAAAGCCATTTCTCCCCCCACTCCCCCGTCTGAATGAGATGCAGCAAGTTCTTTTGCATACTTCTTATACATTAAATAAGTGGATGCAGTATGCATTCTGCTTACAGGATGTGGGAGTAACAATGTCTAAGATTAATTTTGGCATTTTGGGTTACGTGTGAATCATGAAAAATGGAGTGCATAAGATTTTATATGTATTCCCCAGTATGAACAATAACATTTATTAAGCTGGCTACTATAAATCAAGTTGTCATTCTTTAATGGCTTGCAATGCTGCACTTAAATCTCAGTAAACCACAAACTTATTTCACAAGTTTGTATTAATGCGCTATGTGAGAGGCTTAGAAAACCGTCATGTGGACTGTCCTGTACAGGGAAGGTAAGGAACTGGAAAGGATTGTGTTTTAAGCCTTAGTCCTGCTTACCTAACTCAACTTTCAAAATCTGTTTCATACTTCCTTATACACGTCACATGAATAACAGGCATAATGCTTGACCATGATTCTGCCTGCATGCTGGTTGGCTCACAATCATAATTTTTCCCTTTTGGCTAGCAAATCTTTGCATTTCTTCATGGGTATGAAACTCGACTACTCTGATAGAAGGAGGTTTTGAGCAACATTTTGTAAAATTCGAGGTGGTAACTGGAGAGAAGTAGCATTTGCAACTACTTGAACATGGGTGTTGCAGCAAGGCCAAAGGACAAAAATGCCTGGCTAAATCTCTGACTGCACCCCCTGCTTACTAACTCTGCTGTGACTTCTGTCACCCACAGCTCCAGAGCGGCTCATCTTGAATCCCGGCAGGGATTCGGTTGAGATAGGGGTATAGCACTGGCTTCCCCCCTCCAGCTCCTGGGTAGTCTCAAAATAAAGAAGGAAGTAATGCATCTGGGAGAGTTGCTTTGTAAAATCAATCAGCACTGCAATGGGGATGAATTTTACACAGCTTTAAGTCTCCTGTTTTCTTGAGCGGTCAGTACACAGGCATTGGAAACGCTGGGCTGCTACTGTTGTCTCTGTTCCAGAGCTATTATAAGGATGGCAGAATAGGCTGTGTTCCTTTCTCTTTCAGGAATGACTATTGCTTTCAAAGCCTTTATGCCCATTAATGCATACAGAATAAAGAACTACCTTGCTTTTTCCAAACAGCAGATGCTGCCTGCAACTGAAAATGTGCTTCTCAGAAAGACAGATCTCTCTGATAGACAGCGTTACATGGTAATATAGCTGGATACAGAATATATTTTGTAGATGAGTATGCAAAAGTAGTTTTGATCTGAAAATCTGAAAAGAAAATATGCATTACCAATAAGTGATTCTTTGATTAGAACTCTGTTAAATATGATATATTTAATAAACAGAAAAACTGCTCCAAATTTTCCATTTTTTATTTATTTTGATTTCTCTCTACCTTGCTCTTACATTTTTATTCGATACTTCCAGAGCCAATCATCTACTTTATAAGAATGTGGCTTTAAGTCTCTCTTCTGTTCTGAAATGGTGCACAAGAATATGAAAAATTGATCTATTTTTCATCACGTGTCCAGAGTAAATTACTATATTTATGTATTTTAGGAATTATTTTTCTTAAAAGTGGGTGAATCCATTGCTTGATATCCTTGTGGTTCACTTTTTTCATGCCTTTGAACATCTGTCACACGTTATTCTGATGCTTAGGTTTTGTGTTTCCGTGTGCAAATAATAAAAACCCCTAATTCTGTGCCTCAATTTCCACTCTGAATTTACATGTTAACATTTATTTGTGTGAGTGCCCTTACCAAGTACAGTGGGCTTTTCAGACTGGAATCTAGAATGCATGTTTAGGCATTGTAAAATACTGATTTCACTGCAGAAAAGTTTATCTGCCAAATGGGCTTGATCTTTGCTACAGAGAGCTCACTGGAACGATCTCTGCTGGTTGCATATGAAGTCCAGCTGAGGCTGGCAAATGCTAGATGGTCCAGTGGACTAATGACTCGAGCGGCATAGAGAAGGCAAACCTCACCAACAGCTCTTTATAATCAATCTGCACAGGAAGAATATTTTTGTTTATTGCAAGTGGATTCCTTCATAGAAATCAAACATTGCTCACAGATATTCCAGGATCTGAGAAGGAGGCAAAGCTCAATAAATCATTTGCTTGTTTACTCAGTGGAAATTTAGGCACAAAGATATGTTCCTTTCATTCCGTTTTGCTTTTTAACACTAAAATACTTGCCAAGTTAGGAACTTTTAGAAACTTATTATTGCTCTTGATGAATTTTAATTTTACTTCTCAGAGAGCTCTAGATGGTGACCTTTAATTTAAAAACAGCTTTATATTCACTTTAAACTTCCACAAAGTTTTATTTTCTGTTTAAGAGCTTGATTTAGCTGCCGAGTAACTTATTTTCTTTTGTTTTTGTTAAATGTCATATTTTCTTGGATTTTACCTACAAAATCTTAAGCTCAGAACATTTGCATTCATAAGGCTATTTAATATGCTGAAATCTAATATATATAATAGGAAATTACATGCTAGAATAAACAATAGCCATGTAAAGTCCTTGGATTTGAACTGTTTAAAGTTAGAACAAACCAGAATTACTCAAGCCTTATTGATTCATTGTGCTTTCTTCTGAGATCTTAGGAGATCGATACTGAGCATCACAAGCGTTTTCTCTAAGATTACAAGGGTTCAAACACTTTTTGGAATCCTCAAGATTTTAAAGTCATTGTGATAGCAGTTTCCATTTCATTGATATCTAATGAATTGTGGCATATGTGCATTCGCAATGATCTGTCATATAGACATTACTGTGGCAACCACTATAAATCATGACCAAATGAGAACTTAGCAGTCTCACACAAAACAAAGTTGAAGTCAAGCTCACTTGGAAAAGCCAAGAGGTAACACCTCTATCATTTATGTCACACAAATGGCACACATAAATGGTGGTACTAGATCGAGCCAAAGGTCCACCTCAAAACTGAGGCCAACAGCAGAAGTTTAGGAAAGAGTACAAGAAAATCAAGCATGTGGTGTAACTTCCACATGCCAGTCAATACTCTATATTTGCTTTACATTAACACAGAATATTCTTTTTTTCCTCCTGTAATTTAAGTGAATTTCAATATTGGAGAATGTCTTTAAATGCGAAATTCGTTGATAATTTTAACTCTGAGATGATTTCCAGTTAATACTAGATCCACTACATTAATATCCAGGTTAAAATACTTCACACCTCCACACACACAAAGATTATTTCCTCTCTATGTGAAATTTGAGCAGATGCATATGAACCACTGGCAGTTCAAAGAGCCAAGAGGCTTCTATGCATCATCCGTATTTCATCAAGCATGAATAAGTCCCACTGAAGCCAGAGGGATTTTACCTGTGGTGGTGGCTTTAGATATGTTGGGACTTCTATGAAGTCTGTGATCTAAAAATATACTTTGCAGAATTTCCAAGGTGTTCTGAAAGTTTCAGGGTAGCCAGATTGTCTATTGGCTGTCATTTGCCGTTATTTTGTAGGTGGGAAAATTGGGGCACAGAGAGGTTAAGACATCTGATGCTGATGTGGTGAGAGTGATCACTCGGAGATGAAATCACGGTTCCTCTGAATGGGAACTTCTACTGATTTCAGTTGAGCTAGCAGTGTCACTACAGAATTTGACTTTGAATCTCATTTTTGACACTTTTAGAGGCTCTACATATAGTGAGTAAAGAAGAATCCACTTCACTTCCTGAATTACAAAAGCAACATAACTCTCCTCCCTCCGCAACGAAGCACATAGTTCCTTTTTGCCATTATGTAGCAAAAAACAGTACTTTCAAAAAAAGAATGCTCCAAATTCATGACTTTAAGGAAAACAAGAACGATAATACTACCACACCTTAATTCCTTTAAAGTCCCATTAAACATGGTGAAATAACCAAACTTTGAAAAAAATAATGAATTGCATAGTATACCCAGGGAAGACGTATGTCCAAACAGTTAAAGCACCATATTGACAGTATTGAAACAAAAGATGCATTTTCCTCTAAAACAAATGAGTGTAAGAATGGGGTCTAATGGTCACAGCATAAAGGTGGGAGGGAGAAGACCCTGAAACTGAAGACTTTTGAGTTTCTCATAATGTTTAATGTTTGACCAGAAAAGACCCTCAAGAAACATAACGCCGAATTTTGCCATGATTTTCCCCTGCATACAGATACACATCTCTTTTCAGGTGAGACTCCCAAATGCATTTCATACAGGCAAAAAATATCTTTTTCCAAGCCTGAATTATTTTATGCTTCAGCAGTTTATTTGACTATAGCTAACATTTGTGTTGATGTATATCAAATGATAGCAAAAATATCCATTACAGGAAGGGGTAGCTCTTTCAGTCCCTCTCAGCATTTTCAGCTGAAAGGAAATGCATTGTGCAAAGCAGTAATGAAAGTTTTCTGGCCTTTCTTTCCTGTGCTTCACGCTCAAAGCCTAAGGCACACTGAGAGATGATGAAGAACCTATTTTTCTTGCCCAAAGGCATATAGTCAATATTGTCATCTTTCCTCATTGCTGATGTCTTTTTCCTTGGTCAGTGATTTTCCCTTTCTCAGACCTTTTTGAGGTAAATGTAATGGCAGCACCTGTAGGTTGTATTTGTAAATAGTGTTCTGCTTTTTTGAATGATGAGTATGGGCCATCTTGTTGGTATGAATATGAACATGTAGACCTAGGTCCCAAATGTACCTAGGCGATTGATTGCAGTTAAAAATTCAGTGAGAATTTGGTGCCAAAATGGTGTCGTGGCACATGGCTTTACCCTATTTTCTCTGTGTCTGTGTACAGAACAGACAGGTGGTATGCAGACCTACCTCTACCTGAACTGAGGGACACATGAAATGTTTTCCAAGCTATTGTGCCAGCCTCTGCCAAGCTTTGCCAGGAGTAAAATGCTGTAGAATACTCCACCTTTGCCATTAATGGAGGTATTAATCCAAAGCTACCAAAAAGCCTGTTGAAAGCAGGAATCAGTTTAATTTTATGGTACTGTTGGGTTAGTATTATTAAACCTGGTGTATTATTACTGATGATTAACCTTAGGCAGGGAAGATATTAATTTTTATGGTTCCTTTAGTTTGAGAAGTAGATCCATAAATAATACATAAATCTATGGCTACTGTTCCTCTCCTCAAGCCATTTCTTATTTTTTGCAAATGTATGATTTCTTTAAAGGTTAGTAGGACAACATCACAAAAGAAACAGTATAACCCTAGGAAATATAATTGAAATGATTTCTAAATCGTTGTGACCTTGTGACTGCAGTTTCTGCTGATAGCAATCACTCTATTTTTCTGAAGATCGTGAGTGAAATATCATTCTTGGGCTGTAAAAGAAACCTCGGTTGTTTGTACAAGGCACAAGACAGTTTTTTGAATGCTTCCTAGCACTGCTCAGAGAAAGTCTGAATGGTGTTTGGCAGTGGGACATCAATACTGCTTAGCGGTTGCTGGGTAATTGGGCACTTGGCACTCCCAGGTGGGCTGCAAATACCTAAATCAAAATTCTCTTTCTGACAAGGGGGTTAGTATGCAAGGTATATATTGAGAGTCGTCATGTAAGTTGCCCTCCAAGTCTCTTCAGTTTTAATTGTTCAACTTCACCTCTTCCCAACCAAAACTACAGTTAATTGCTGAACACTAAGGTAAAAGGTTTGGTAATTCCTGAAGCTGGTTAATTCCAGGAACATGGGTACTTCTTTTCCACTGGTGAGAAAGATTTTGAAGGTATTCTTAGAGCTAATGCCCATCTTTATTCTGAGGCTTTCCTGCTCCATTTTTACCCAAAGCTGAATTTTGAATTTAATTTCTCTCAGTCAGAGCCTTACTACAGTAATTTTCTGATTTTCTAGTTGGAAAAAGCAAAAATTCTATCATAACTTGGATTAAATTTTCACTCAGTTTTCACCATTCTGGCTCGATACCATTTTCCATTTAAATGCTAGTCAGAATCTGATACAGAATAAGATAGCTGGGTGTTTCTGATACTTTAGGTTATGGAACTGATTTTCTAATAGAAATACAAACGATTGTGTTGCTGTTCAGATTGATTACTCTTTTGGTAATTAGCGTAGTGTTATGTGGATGCTATCAGAGGGATGGTGAAATGACAGATGTTCGTGGCTACAGAGTTAATGCCTTGACTGATCAAACATCAAAGCGCAGAAGACATTTTTTTAAACGATGGAAATGGAATCAATACTGCCGGCTATCTGAAAATTGCTCTTGCAAAATCCAAATGATTCATTGCTACTTAATATGTGCTAGAGCTTGGCATAGTAACATCAGGTATGCACCCAGCAGTCGGTTCTGTGACCACCATTGGTGTAAGAGTGAAGATTTTCCTACATGATTGTAAATAAGTGTTTCTCTCTTTTTCTTTCCTTTTTCAAAATTTTTGTTCAGCTATGGGGAAGTAACTTGTTATGCTTTTTTTTTCCCCTGATGTATGTTGAAATAATTTTTCTTTCCAGCTAAATTCTGATTTACAATCCATATTCAATTTAAAAGAGTAGGTATTGAGCACAAGATTTCATAGGCAAGATGTTGCATATCCTATTTTATTTAGCTCAGTATTAACATTTAGGAAGTAAAAAAAGCTCCAATCCATAAGCTAGTGCAAAATTAATTCTTCAAGTTCTATTTTGATGTGAAAAAAATTTTTTTCTCTAACAATATTCAATCTGTCTTCGCCAGGAACTTTATTTAAGACTTGCAGGAACTATTTTTTCACATGAACTACCAGTATGTTTACAGCTAATACTGATTAGAGTATGTTCAGAAAAACAATGAACAAAACATCCTCACACTGGTAGGTATTAATGAACTCATTCTCACCTATGCACTTAGGAAAGGAGAGCACATATATCATTTTTCACAGAGAAATTAAGAATCATACATAATATATGCAATTTGCCCTTCACAAACATTTGGCAGAGGAGATAAACATTGCCTGAAAAGGAAGCTTCTATATCAACAGTAATTCCTTCAGTTCATTTTCAACACCAGTAATGTTTTAACGTTTGAAGAAAGATAATTTATTTATTTATGGGATTATTTATTTTCATCTGTTTATTTATGCAATTATTTATTTGAATGGTGACTCAAGAATTCAAACAAATGCTCACTGTCCATTACAGAGTGATTTTAGAGGGATTTATCAGTATCACAAGTAATTATCACAAGTAATTATTATGTTAATTTTTTTTTTTTTCCCAAACTAGTGCTTTTGAATGAATCACATTTGAGACAATCACCTTAATACCTAATCAAAGTGATTTGTCAGGGAGTAATTGCTAGGAGCTTTCTGAAAATCAGGCCTTTTAAAATTGAGTGTTAAGATTGTTAGAAGCTTTTTAAAACCATGCCCTTTTTCCTTCACTGGCGCTCACTGAAGCTAAATACAGGAAAGTCATTATGGCAGCTACCTCTCGGGTAAGCAGTGATGATTTGTGAGGAAATTAGTACAAGCAAGTTAGGTAAATAGGGATCTGAAGGAGAAAGGATGTTCTTGATATATGGAAAGCGATAAGCTGCAGCAGGGTTAAAGGATGGCAATAAATTCCCACAGAAAAGTAAAGGACTTACTGATTAGGATGCAGATAACTGTAAGGGAACATCTTAAATCTGATTTAAATGCCAAGAACAGTTTCCAGGAGGTGGTCAGGTATTGCAGCAAGGCCATATAAATGAGATGACAATCCAGAAAAAAAAAGTTAAATTGATCTGTCAGAAGTATCAGCCTGTCTTTTACAGACAACACAAAATTATATACCAGGATAGAACCAATATAGAAAAAAGTGGTACAGGTTTCATCATAGCACCAGTGATATGGCAGGGACTAAATATGGCGTATTTAATGTCATGTTGGGTGCTGAGCTGAGGACTCAAGAGGTTCTCATTGTTTCCTCTCTTTCAGATACTTTTTCTGTATCCTTTCCTATGTCTCCTACCTTCTCTATCCCATGTGCCTGAGAACAGTAGAAGCAGCAGCTTTGTTACACAGAGCTAAAACGGATATCTATAAAAATTAAAATTGTGTAAATACATATCTATAAAATTAAAAATCTGTAAATTTCTATGAAAAGCAGGTTATTTAGATAGTCTATAGGAATGATTAAAATGCAATTAAATAAGGTAAGGAAAACTGATTGTATGAGGTGAGTTACATAATGATTGTCTGCTTGTATTCTTATTGCGTTAATACGACATCATAAAGAGGACTGTAATTTTGGAACCTGTTTCTTAGTGCTTTAATTTTATTGCAGATGAACACATTTGTACTCCTGTGTGTAAAATAATATAATGTGAAGTACCAAAATGCACAGTGACTCTTTTTATATTTTTGTTTATTGGATATATTAGGAGATACTTTTTTCAGAAAAGCATTCCTTTCCCTCTGTGCGACTTCTGGAAAACATGCTGTCCTCCTCATATTGAGTCTAAAGAAAATTTCAGCCTTTGTATTTTAAAGGATTGTGTTTGAATTATGTTTTGCTTCAAGTATGTTCATTCAATCAAACTCCAAGAGGGTAGAGCCACTTTGGCACTTGGCTATTATTCACCTCACTGGGAACTTGGCACCCAAATGCCTCTGTGGATTGGCCTTAAGTCTTATTTAAAGCTCTTTGGAATCAATAATTGATTGCTACAGATGACCATGGAAAAATATATTGGGTTATGTCTTGAGCTCTAGATGAGGAACTAGTCTGTCTCAAACAGTGACTGCAGGCTACACCGGCCCCCTCAAATCCTTGCTGGGAAAGAGTGCAGCCTCAAGAACACAGTGAGTACAGTAACCTTACCCGCAGCAGAGGAGTAACCCCTCAGGTCCGAGTACAGTCTTCTCACCTAGTCTCTGCTCTGGGTCTCAAAACTGGCAGATAGAACCTCTGTGTAACAGTAAGAAAAAACACAGACTCAAATAAAAACCATCTCTTGTCTCTGCAGAAATACCAGTGAAGCTACCTCAGTAGCGGAGGATTCTTTGCCTTTGAACATAGACTGAAAGCAACCAACTTACTATGTATAGATGTCAAGATACACACATATATTTCCTTGGTTTGGAAAATGAAATTGAATTAGTGGAATAATTTAATGCATTTTGTTTATTTAGATTACTAATACATTAGGTTGTAGAAGTTAATTGGAAGGCATGCTTTGGAAGCTAGGTATTAATTAAACACCCACTAAGTGCAAGAAGGAACCGGGCTTAAATTCAAAATCATGATGTTCAGTGAACGCTTATTGATGCCACAAGGTGACCAAAGAACTGTAAACCACCTATTATTAGATTTGAACTGTTGATTAATGAAACTGTTGATGAAGCATAAGGGAAGATTGCTCCATAGAGCATGATCCGGAAGTAGAAGAGACTGAAAGTGTGGTTCAGGTGTCTAACATCCTTATTGGGACACCTGACAAGAAGAGAGCAAAGTGGCCTGGCTCCATAGAGACCTCAGCAGAGCCTGACACAGGGGTTGTTTCACTGTTACCCTCGAATTGAGAGCAGATAAATTCACTTTTGTACTTACAGGGGTTGTTTTAATTGCTTGTTGACGGAAGAGTCTTTTTACTTCTGGACACAGGAAAACTCTGACTGAGTGGATTTGCTTCCATTCTGAGACTTACCCTGGCAGACAAGGCTACCCTTTCAGCTTTGTTGCATGCTTTTTAAACAAACATTTTCTTTCCTTTGTCCAAGTGTAAGACAGACCTAACATTAAGGACTTCCATGACGCTTTCACATCTTCTGGAGGAATGACTGCACATTGTTCAGAAGTAGGAAAGTTCTCCAGAGGTTAGGAAGAGCACTAAGGCAACCCAATCCAGATGTGCCAACTGTCGGAAGCAGGAAGAGACAGTGTCCAAGACAGACTGGGATTATTTTTGTGGAAAAAGGAAGGCATTTCATTTGATTTCATTGATTATAGCCCATTGATTTCATTGATTATAGCCCATGTTTTCACCCTTTCTGTTTTCTAAAGAAACATCTTTTTTTGTTGTGTATGAGCTTGAATAACGAGAATGCTGAAGCATATTTGAATCACTTCTGTGCTTCTCCAGCCAGAGGAAGAGAAGTGTCAGGCCCCCAGTATCTGCTTTTATTTACAACTTACATCTAGAGTAAATACTACCTTTTCATCTAGGTACCAATGTCTACCAAGGCATTAGTGGGCTCTGTTTAACCTATTATCTATTTGAACTACCGGTATATTTTGTTAGAGTTTATACTCAGTTGGCTGCAAGAGTTGTAAAACAAACATGAAACAGAATTCTGGTTTCAATGAACAGTTCTTGTATCGTTTCTGTGTGAAAAAAACACTTTGCACTTCTGAAGTGTATTTTTCAGCAATTTCTAATAACCCTCCTTGATTTTTAAGGCCAAAAGATAACAGCGTGAACTTGTTTTGAAGGTAAACACATGAAAAAAATGTATCTATAGGCTACTTTCATCCCTCTATCCTTCTTCCTTCTCATCAGTATCACTTTTTTGTGACTGTCTCTCTCTGTGCTTTTACCTTAAGTACTACCAAGAACAATCTATCTACTGTTCCTCTCGTTGGTACTGCTCGACATCAAAAGACGCTGTTCTTTTTTTAGTGCCCGTCTTACGTACATCAAGGCAGAGCAGTGGTGTTCAGTGGTGCTGCCATGGCTTAGTCTCATCCTTAGGCAGCATGGTAAGGCTGTAATTTCATCCTGCCTTGGACAAGGATTTTGTGGACATGAAAATTCAACTTAAATAAAACCTGACTTTATTATCATATTTACTGCTCCCACTGGATGCATTCATATTATCTATTTGTTTTGAATTTCCAGAGAGGAAGTCACTGTGCTTTCTGGTTTCCTTCAGAGGATGATAAATCCAAGAAAGCTGTAGTCTGAAAACGGACTTTCAGAAAAGATGTTCAATTCTCTGTCAGTACTTTTAGGATGCTCTAAGAGAAAAAGTTTTAGGCATCATGTCTCATATCTAAAAGCTGGTGATGTTATCCCTAATCTTGAAAGCAAAAGCTGTTTACATTTGTCCTGAAGCAATAATTTTCCCTTAAGTTTTTTTGTTCCAAAGATCTGGGTGAAACTGCAAATTTTGTGGTAGGCCTCTCCAAATCGGATGTGCTGATTTGCACATACTCCATCTACATGGACAGTTCTCGGAGAACTATTTTTTGGTGGATTAAGTGGTCACAGAAGCTGTGAGATCCAGCCCTAAATAGAGTCAGAAGAAACAGAAGTATAGGGAAAAAAAAAAAAACCCAGAGCATTTCTAAATTGGAAGACAGATGGAATTGCTGAACTTTGCAGTTTTCATATTAATGAGAATCTTGTATATGATCTACAGGAGACAAATATGCTCAAATCTTATGCATTCATTAATTGCATGAATTTGTCTCTATCATTTTTGTGTTTCCAGCAAGTAAATTTTTTTTTTTTTACTCTGAAAATGATCAATTCTATAAAGAAGTGGTCATGACAAAAAGAAATGTGGAAAACAAAGTGGCTCAACTCCAGTAAGAGGTTTAATAATTTCATTAATTACCTTTGTTAACACAGATTGGTTAAAAGCTGTTTTCTCTTCAGCAAAGATCAAAGGGGTCTGCTAATGCTAGAGAAAAAAAATAACAGCTTCTTTCATGGGTTGTGAGAAACTAAACAGCCAAAAGCTGCCTCTGAACCAAAAAGTCAATTTTATGTGTAACTGAAAAAATAGTGCATTATTTTTCACCAGGATATTTTTACTGTAGGTGGCATTATCACAGCAGCCTTTGCTTATTTCCACTGCCTGCCAAATGTCTCACCGAGGTGTTGTGTCCTTCAGAGCAACAACGGAACAACCCTATTAGACGCTGAAGGTGATGTAAGTGTTCTCAGAATGCTTATGAAGGAATTTTCTTCTTTCTGCAGACTTTTAACACTGTTTAGTACAAAAGGTTAATTGTGAGATAAGCTCCTACCTTCCTGTTTTGACTTTGCAGCTCTTGTGAAAACAGATGGTGGGAAATAATTGTGATGATCTTTAGACCTCAATTTTAAAGATTTCATTAAACTTTAGACAATGCAATTCCTTCTAAGCTTCTTCCTAACACACATTTGTCAGAGGTATTTATCTGCTTGTAGAGCAATGCATCTGATAGAAGGTGGCTAGTACTGAGTGTTACTTCTCTGACACTTTAAAGACGTAATTTATCCAATTAATAGCTTTCTTGAAAACGACATGGGTAAAATAACCCACTGAATAATTAATATTCAGATATAAATTATTGAATAAAGGTTAAAGAGTGTGTATCATAAAAGTGAGTTTAAATAATCTTTCTGAAATACGGTACATAACTGGCAGTAATCCAAAATAAAAATAATTTGCAGAAAAAAGGATCATAATGGTTTTTCCTTTGTTTCACTAGAATCTCATTGGTTGAATTTGACTAATCGCCTTATCTTGGTTGTTCATTTTGGGTACATGCTTTTAATGAAGAACTGAGGAAAACAAGGGAAATAGTTTTAAAGAAAACAATGAAGTCATTAATGATGTGGCCTAGAACAGTTAAATAAAAAGAAGGCTGAAAGCNATTCTGAAATTTAAGAGGCCAAAGCAATAGAATTTGGATTAATTTCTTTCAGAAATATATTTCTTCACAAAAAGATAAAATAATTGTCAATTTATAACAGAAATTGATTGATTCTATTGCTATTCAGCAAACCAAACATCTTTTAATAGAAAGATCTGATCTCTGTACAGAAGGAAGAGCAAGATGTAATAAATATGTTTGATACTTTATTTATTTGCTACGACAAATAAATATACAACAAATAAAAATAGGACAAAGAAAATTCAATATCCTTAAAACTAATGTATTTTTTCTCATTTAATTTAACATTAAAGTTACACGTCTCAAGAAAAATACACTTAGTACATTGATTTAATAATTGTATTGATCAGACTGTCCTGTTAGACAATTGATATGTCTTGTACTACTGCCTCTCAGTGCTTTATAATCATGTACCCTTTCTATTAGCAAACAATGTTAATATAGACCTTAAAATATTCTTAAAATACTCAACTGTCGATGAATTGGAAACACAGAGAATCATCAATAGCCTCTGCAGCAATTAGATCTTCAGTGATTTAAGAAAGTAAGAAAGTCTAAACATCAAAAGTAAATTTGGGAGGACAGAAGGCAGACTCAATGCTGGTTTGATGCAGTATCTCCAAATGTAATACCTGGTTTGGTGCTGCTGATATTCACCATTTTTGAGCAAGGACCGACCAGCAAAAAATATAAGAACACTTCATAGATAATCGGTGGAGAAAAGCCATTGTACACACGNAAAACGACATGGGTAAAATAACCCACTGAATAATTAATATTCAGATATAAATTATTGAATAAAGGTTAAAGAGTGTGTATCATAAAAGTGAGTTTAAATAATCTTTCTGAAATACGGTACATAACTGGCAGTAATCCAAAATAAAAATAATTTGCAGAAAAAAGGATCATAATGGTTTTTCCTTTGTTTCACTAGAATCTCGTTGGTTGAATTTGATTAATCGCCTTATCTTGGTTGTTCATTTTGGGTACATGCTTTTAATGAAGAACTGAGGAAAACAAGGGAAATAGTTTTAAAGAAAACAATGAAGTCATTAATGATGTGGCCTAGAACAGTTAAATAAAAAGAAGGCTGAAAGCAGATCTGACAACAGCCTTTGCAGATTACAATGCTGGTAAAAGGAATGGAGGTTCTTCCTTCTCCATGTTTCTAAGCATGTAAGAGGATTAAATTTGTCTAATTTACACTGAGAGGGATGGAATTTTGAAAAACCTTCCAAAATATAAGGATAGTTGAATGAAGATCCCCAGTCATCTGTGGAATGCTCAGTGCCGGCTAATGCCACTGCTAGAGATGATGAGATGAAGTGCTGGATAGGAAGAAAAAAGATAGCCTGCATGACATTTTTGAACTCCCTTTCAGCTCATGTTTCAATGATGCTGTACCCTCAAAATCCTAATTTTCTAATTGAACACAATTTAGATGATTTTGTTCTTTCTCTTCCGTATTCTTTGAAAGAGGCCTGTTTGGTAATCTATTTATTCCCTTTCCAGTGCAGACATGTGTCTTCCATTTCTTATAGCTTATTTTTTTCTCAGGAAGCAATTGCTTCTGCAGTCTTTGGATTTATTAAATTACATATAGATAATNACTGCCTCTCAGTGCTTTATAATCATGTACCCTTTCTATTAGCAAACAATGTTAATATAGACCTTAAAATATTCTTAAAATACTCAACTGTCGATGAATTGGAAACACAGAGAATCATCAATAGCCTCTGCAGCAATTAGATCTTCAGTGATTTAAGAAAGTAAGAAAGTCTAAACATCAAAAGTAAATTTGGGAGGACAGAAGGCAGACTCAATGCTGGTTTGATGCAGTATCTCCAAATGTAATACCTGGTTTGGTGCTGCTGATATTCACCATTTTTGAGCAAGGACCGACCAGCAAAAAATATAAGAACACTTCATAGATAATCGGTGGAGAAAAGCCATTGTACACACGCTTCACCTGTGCATTCAGAGTAACATTGTTTGGTAGAGCATTTCATCATGCTCATAGAATACTTCAGACAAAATGCACTCAACGCAGTTCTACCTGACAATAAACAGAAGTACATTTAGCACTGTAACCATGTCAAAAACCTCTCAATACGGATATTATATATGTGCTGTCTCGTTTTCAGCACATAAAGCATTACAATTTCTTTAGGTAAAAAGACTTAGTCACATGTGGCATCCTGTGAAGCTTATCTGTCACTGTATTTAAAATAATATACATGAAGCATAACACATTTACTTTTATCTTTTTTATGCATGTGGCCTTTGTTCCACACAATATTTGTAGTAAATCTTTTTTCCCCTTCTGTTTATATGTGATACTCTACTACTCAATTCTTCTGAATGCATGTTTACAAACAAAGCAAAAAATTAATTGATATTGAAAAGCAAATACAATATAAGCAACCTGCCTGCATTGCATTAAGATGCATAGAAAATAACCATATTATACCATTCTGAGCTCTGAATGTGCACCCAAAATAAATACAATCCATCACTAAATACTTTTTTCATTTCCTAATGGGCCATTAGTGAGCTGTCTTCATGTGCTAAATAACAGCTGACAGCAAACAGCTAGAACAGGCTAAGAGTAAACCTTCCACACTTGGAATTAGACTGAAGGCAGAGTTTTGGCTGTCTTCACGCTTACTCTGTATTCACTGGCTTCTAGGGAGCAATTCTGTAACTCTCACCAGCCTAGGGGAGAAGAAAATCAGACTAAAATATAGTTTTATACAGCATTATAGAGGAATATCCAATATAAATAGAATAGGACATGCTGCAAATGCTGTTACGTGAAAGTCATACCAGCAAAGGGGATAAGTGATGCCTAAGCGTTGAGAGCCTGTTGAAGTTTTTTAAAGAGGTGAGTTTTCCATTGGAAAATGCTTATTCAATGGAATTGAAGCATTCTGTTAGCTCTGACAGGTCAAACCTTCCAGCCAGCCGTTTCTGGGCCACTCATTGCCCACACATGACGCTTGCTCTGGACTGCTTGTTTGACAAGCATCACTGCCAGTCCCCACAGGTTGACTGTGGACTCTCCTCGCCATGCCAGAAATATTAACAAATATCTGTCTGCATTCTTCCAACTGTTGGGTTTTTTTTTTCTTATTTGTTTGGTTTTTAAAATTCCATTCACTGGAAAATGTCTTCTGCTGAAATTTGTTTCTGATGCTGAACAAAGAGCAGCTTCAGCCCTTCACCCTCCTCTTCTCACTACAGTTTTGGAAATGAGACATTTCTGCAGGATGGAAATTTTGGCTTAGCAACTGTCCTTTCACAAAATTACCATAAATTTTGACAGAGTAATCAGCATGCTGCCACCGGAGCTGTAGATTCAACAGTGGATTGGCAGAGTAATTCTACATGGGAGAAGTGCATTGAGGTCTAGCTTAAACTGGGAATTGGCATTATAAATCAGTGATGGTGCATTGTCAGAGCGGTGTACTGGGAGCATGATCTGGCTGCTTGTCCTTCCAAACGAGTAAAACCTCAGTAAGCTTTCCCTGAGTGATTCAATCCAGTAGATATACTGTACTCAGAGCCTAAGATAGAAATTATTGACTGTATTTTCTGTCTAATTTGCCATGCTTGATGGTGATTTGTGTCTTATGTTGGAATCCTTGTGGGTTGCAATAGCAAACAAAGACCACAATTCAGAGTTACAGGGAGTTATACAGAATGCGTTAGTTTTTGATGTGATGGTTTAAGCTATTATCAGTTTACTTTGAATCACCAGCACTGGACTATTTATTCTTTTTGTGCTTTTAGAAGTAATGCAACATTTGGACTTGAAGCTTGATTGGTAGTCTCTAGGCATTATTATAATAAACTGTTCCCTGTCTGAGCTCGTACAGAACCTGCCAAATATATTTTCTCAGAGAAACAGAGACTTTCTTTCTGTCATTCACTTATATAATTTCTCATCTTTAGCCTTTTCTTGCTACATTTGCAACAGGCTGGAAATCAATTAAGCCTTGAATAGCAGGGATGTTTATTAGGAGGAAAGAAACACTTGCATTTATGTAACTCAAACTATAAAAAGATCAAGAAGCTTGACAGCTGGGAAGAGTTGAGATGATCTCTAAAAATACCAAGTAAGCAGCATGTTAGGATGTAGCTTTACAGACACTCAACCTTTTCTTTTCAGGCTATCAAACAAGTCAAGTCAGCACCCAGGGAGTTAATGATAAGTAAAACTGTCTCTCCGGGAAGCAGAATAAATGCTAACATAGTGTGTGCTTTAGTTCAAATTCTGAAACTCCTGACTGCCTTCCTGTGTGGAAGGGGGATTGTACTGATACTTTGCAGTTATAACTTCTTTCTTTTTCAAAAATGTGTCTGCATAAATAGCAAAAGAATTTGTCAGGGATTTCTGGAGTTCTGGATGCTCGATAAATAGTGAGTTGTGGACACCTGGGCTGCATCAGGTTACAATAATCGCATCACATTCAGAATACTTTTAGTTTATCACACGTGCTCTGGCATGTTTGACGTTACCACATAAAAATTTTTCTGCTTTAAAAATTCTATGTGCTAGGTTGAATAAAATCTTTGTTGGGAAACTTCCAGGATCCAGCACTGGATTTCTGGTCAAAATTGAAGCATTTATCTCAATTAACTGCCAGAATGGGGAAAGCATGAGGGATGAGATCCCTCCTATCCCAGTGCTGACAGGTTCAGACCCTTAGTCTCTTTTGAGGCTGCAGTATTCTACACAGAATGTAGAATTCCACACTCTTGACCTGATATTCCCTTGACCCAAAGAAATCCATTAAGCCAAATCAGTTTGGACTTTCAGTGAAAACCTTCCAAAGACAAGTTAAAAGAATTGACCAGAATGTGAATAATTTAAGAAAGGAAAGAAAGAAAGGAGGGAGGGAAGCATTTTACAAACACTTGGAGTCTGTTGAGCTTGTAATCTCAAATACGGACACATCCTTGCAATGTCAGAAGCTCATTTGAAAGAAAGCTGTGTTTCCACACATGAAGCCTACAGTACATAAAACTATGTATTTATATACGTTTGGAAAATGAATTCAAACACTTCTAAGTTTTAGGTTTAGAGAAGCTTCAAAACCTAATGATACTAATGCATAAATGTGTGCTTAAACTAGATAATAAACATTGACAATTCAGAGAATCTAAGTAGCCATCCACATGATCAATTTTTACATCAGTGATTTCTGTGATCTTGCTTCTAATTAACCACTATGGATAATTTTATCGAAAAATAAAATGTGGAGATCATGTCTTTGAAGGGAGTCGCCAGAGTAGTTTTGCCCCAAATAGAAATATTTTAAATTGTTTCTACTTTTCTGTGTCAAAAGAAGAGAAGAATTTTAAAAATTCCATTCCTTCCCTAATCTCTCAAAATAGCCACAGAGTCTTAGCCCTCAAAGCACTGCTAGAAACAAGTTCTGGTGAGTCACTACAGAAATGTCCCTGAGACTCTGATGCTGGCAGTTAGTTTCTGCCATTTTGCACCATTCTCCATGTACTCATTTGTGCTACCTGGGCCAGCTCGGCCTTTAAAAATACCCCACACAGAAGGCTCTCAGGAATAACGAGGATTTGGCAGCCTAACTGGCTAGTGGGCATTTCGACATACTTCTCTTGTTATCTGATTGCTGCATGGATAACCTGGGGGGAAAAAAATCACTGCTGCGGGAGAAAAGAGGGGGAAAGACATTGCCTCCACGTCTCAGCAGCTCGCGCGGTGGCTCCCGGGCACACACACCTCCTTTGCTGGGCTGGGGGCTCCCTTCTCCTCCAAACATTAACTCATGTCTCTGCACTGAAACTGGGGGTTCCTGCGGGGACCAGAACAACTCCTGCAATGCTAACAATCACTGTAAAACTTAAGGGAATAAACTTTAACAGCAAATATTTTATCTTCTTGACAAGTAAACACATTAGAGTTCCTTTCAAAGGGTAATAAAAATGGAGTGGCTTAAACAAAAAAGAAAAAGAGAAAGGACGTATTTAGTATATCAGATGTTTGCTGGCAGGTCCTGAGCTAGTGTAAATCAACTCTGCTCAAGTCAGCAGACTTCTGGTGATTTATAACAGAAAGGATCTTCACCTTCCGACTTTAGCCCACCCATGAAAGGAAAGATTTATTTGGAAGCTTTCCATTTCTAAAAAGGTAGAGATAATTTTAACCAAAAAGTGTCTTATTGAAACAAACAGAAATTTAAAAAAGATTAAAATGTATGTGTGCATATGTAACCATTAAGAGGAGCATAGTAATAGTGTGCACGTAGGTCCTGCTGGTTAGGGTGTCCCTACAATGCTTTCTCTTCAGCTCTTGCAGAGGAAACCCAGGTTAATTAAAAAATTTTTTCCTTTGTTAAAGAAAAAACATATTGCTTTCAAGTTTCATTAGAATCTGATGAGAAAAATCAGTGGCTATCTAATGGAAAAAAACCCATCAGTGGAAGGTTACTTTTCTAGCACAGCTCTATCAGGGGCTAAAGACTCTTTCAAAGGAGGGAGTGAATTTGCATGCTTGAAGGTGTGCTCTCATTTAAGAAACGTGATCGAAGTTAATTGTACTAGAAATGATGGTTACTGCTCAATACTGGTTTGCATGAGCTGACCTGATGTAAGAGACAGTTCTTGTGGAATGTACAAACCTTGAGGCGCTCTAAAAAGGGAATTGCATTTCCCTTGATAATTCAAGCTTGCGTAGCAGATTTGGAGTAGGGTGGCAGATGGTATCTAGGAAGACAAAAGCAATGATCATATGATTGCAGGTGTCCTAAGGCTTAAGCTAACACATTCTATTACACTCTGTATTGAAGTGCAAAGGTGAACAAGGTCAAACTCTTTATTTCATTTGAGGAATAATAACTTAAGTTGTCAGTAATCTGTCATTTGACCCTGTAGGACTCGAACATTTAACATGATTATTAAGAGTAAATCATTAGCAGAACAGACACGATTATTAAACCAAGGGCATGGAAATCAGGTTTGAAAGATCTGGCTATGCAGGACTGCTGTGTCTCAGTAGATTTTGAACATCTCTGTGTGTGATACTTGGGTCCTCAAACATCCTTAATAGGTCCCAGACTTTTATTAGGCTTTGATCTTTCATTTATTGTCACCTCTGAGCAAAAAATACAACAGAAGAAAAGAAAAATCAGATTATCATCTCTCATGAATTATTAGGAGGAATTAAATATAACTGTAACAGCAGCTTTACAGTGAAACAACATGAAATCTTGAATGACAGAGTTGAGAGATGCTGAATTCATTGTAACTGCAAACCACTTGTAGACTTTAATGAAGAGGGAAGGAAGCGAAATTATTCAGGATTTATGAATATGCATAGACTTGCCCACGATCAGTTCTCGGCACGTGTGCCAGTGTCCTCTTTTCATTCCACGTTTCCTCTGTTGCAGTTCATTGCTTGTCTACAAGACCAGGCTTCTTTCTTGTAGACCAATCTTTCTCATTTTACTTTCTCACGATGCAGTATCCCAAGGTAATTGGGAAATATCCTAATTAAGTTTTGTTAATTTGAAGAGAAAGGGCCATTATATACCTGCGATGGGAAATGGTGTGCAAGGGTCGATTATTACAATGGTGATTATTATTAACCATTTCAGGCTGTCTATCTGCTCTATTGACAACCTATTTGCAATCATTATTTTCATATGAATATTCATAAGGACCGTAGAGATATAAAGTATGATACTTGGCAACATTTATGCAATTAAATACACATTTAAATTCTGCTGGTAGTAGTGGAAATTAAAATCTTCAGACTGATTAGAAGAAGGTTAGGGTCTATTAATCCCCACCACCCATCTATCCCTGTAGCTATCTGTCCTCTTTAGATGTTTCAAAGGTGTTCATCTGTGCCCTTGAATTACAGAATAATTTAAACTCTTTTATCATTGTGTAAAATGGCAGAACTTCTCTAAAATGAATATGTATTACTAAATATTATTTATATAAAAGTCCACATTGATATCTTAATCTGTCACACGTAGAAACATAGAAATGTTTTTTTGTGCAACCACAGAATTTAATAGCTTTTTAGTGTGAAGTATCCCATTTGAAAAAACTAAAAAGTGTAAGAAGAGATTACACCTATGCTTGTTTGATGGATAGATATTTCATTTGAATAAGATCAATAATTATTCCTAAGTTTCTGAAAGAGACAAAAGTTAAATTTTTCTAGAGTTTCCTTCTAGCTAATTGGAGCATTGCTCATTTTCACCCTTTGCTCAGGATATCAGTGAGTGGTGATTGTTCCTGATCTTTTACTACACCATGAAAAAAGTAATTTGAAACTGACTTCTATTAGTCTGCTGTTATCACAAAAAAGGAAAAAAAACCCACAAGAAACAAAACCAAAACAGGCTGCTTGCTCTGCTTCTGACTCTTTCTCACTTTGCATCTATTTCAGAGAATTGGGAGATTTGCAGTAGAATTTTTGCCCAAATTACATTTGTTGAATTTTTGTTTGTGTTTTGCAGCCGTTGTCAGGAAAGAGAAAAGAAGGGCAGTGCTAAAAGTCGGCTTAAAATGTTCCTGTCTATTGTATTTGAGGAGACAATGCTACTGCATTCATCTGAAGTATCCTTCAGAGTGCCTGTTCACCCTTTGCATAGCTCTGAGAGTCCATTTATTTCACACATCAATTACACACTTGACATTTTAACACTGTGACTCTGATTCTAATGGGTTTTAGGAACTGCATTATGATTAGAGAGAAATGCTTCACTCAGGAAAGGAGACACCAATCACTTACATTAAGAACAGAAACATAAATTGCAAAATGTTAAAATTAATGTAACTGGAACTCAAGGAAAAGATAAAATACCTGTAGAATTTCCATCTCTTAAGCAGTTTCTCCTGTGTAAGTCCAGAAAGCACACAGCTGCTGTGATACTTACATTTCTTTTAGGATCTGCAAAGAATAGGATTTCCCTCATGGTCATTACTTGCCACAGCCTTTAACATTGTTTCAAGGACAATTCAATGGAATTAGAATCCGTCTGAAATCACTACAAATGTTGTTCTGAGTTGAAGAAATTCCCAAGTTGTAATTCGATGTTTTCAGCTTTCCTCTTTGTAAGAGCCGTTGTTCAGTTTGAACATCAACTACACATGGCTAATGGTTGAAATTATCTCTTTAGGCCTTGCCTCTAAGAGAGTTGTGCGGTTTGTTTATTTCTTTTAATAAAATATTTCCCACTAATAGCAATTAGTCTAAATTAAAGGTAATTTTTTGGTGCTATTTAAATTGCTTCAGTCACAAATGACCTACAAGCCATTTTATAATAAATTTGCTGTTATTTTATTACCAGCTGCATTTCAAAAATTTTTGTATTAATGGAATGAGATAACTGGACTTTCACCCTCTGCTGAGTTTATTAATTTAGTGTTTAAGCTTCACACAGGTTTCTGACTTTGCAGAAACTGGAGAAGAGATTGCTTGACAAAAGCAAACTATTTTAGTTGACTGTGGTCTGAGAAAAAGGGAAAGGCAAATGTATGTTAAAAAGCTTCATAGAAATAGAGGTCAGATTTTATCCTATTTATTCTCACTTCTTCAGGTGGTGCTTTAGCTACTGTAGGAAGCTCTTGAGCTGAGAGATTTTTCAGCCTGTATGAGCACCCATATCAGGAATACTTAATTCCTGTAAAACAAGACAGAGATTTCCCAGAAAAATGAGGGCTGAAAAGCAATCTATCCAATTGGCCAAGCCTAGCCAAGTACTTTCTCTTTGTCATTAATAACAGAAACAGTGTGTATGCAAATTTAATTTTAAGTGAACCCAATTTACACATGTGAATGAGCAAAAATTCCTCCCTTTTGGAAGTCTATCTCTAAACTCTATGGCATGAGCCTCTAAGTCTGATATATATGTATCAGGCTCGGTTACTCTGGGCAAAATGGAATGATTTTACATAGAATAATTCCATTTAACCTATGTTCGTGTGATCCCTTATTCAAGATATTTTGCATTTTCCTCTCAAAGTGTCCATAGAAAATGAGAACCCATTACCATTTCAATCCAGGGAAATTATGACTAGATTTTTAGAAGTGTCTCAAGCTAGACTGGAGTTCATAATGTTGTATTTGATTGAGTCTACATAATTATAGCAGTCTGGCACTTGGCCTTCATGAGGACTTTATACCTTGACCAGGTCTACTGACAGATCTCTGAGAACCTCACTGCAAATCAAGTCATTGGGTAGAGGAAGGAAACCAGGACTCAGTTCTGAGAGTCTGATTCTTACTTCCTCATATGGATGGGAAGATGGTAGAGCAAAGCTCTAGTCTGAAACATTATCATTAAGGAGTTGCCTAGAAAACATCTCTCCATCACTTACAATCAGTTAGTGCTCTCAGCGCCAACTAGTGATCCTAGTGCTTTTGAAGGCAAAGTGTGTAGGGCTTGTTTTCTGATAATTTACATTAATCTGTTTGGCTGAGAGCTAATAGGGACTAAGAGTGACCAGACAGTCAATTATCAGGTCTCAGATGAAAACATGCTTGATGATTGTTTCAGATGTGTTGGCATCTCATTGCAGACCGTGCTAATTTATTGTACTATGCAGGGAGTTAGGATAGGAGCCCCAAATAAAACGTCCATATATTGCTACCTTGCTGCCTATCGGTATCTCTAATGCAAAGGATGAGAAGAGTATGTGGGCTCTCACTGTTACAGCTTCCATCCAAAACAGAAGTGTGTCAGAAGATGAGAACTCATTTCTGACGTGAAATATCTTTCTTTCCTTTTTTTTTTTTTTTTTTTTTCCCTGCTGGTTTGATTTCTGACTTATAAATGAAAAAGAGAAGTTTTATGGCTTTGCTGTTTAATGTACTTAAATTCTGATTTGACAGACTATACGATCACTACAGGAGGTAAATTAAATCTTCATCAGGTTTACGGAGAGCCTCTGGGCTAAGCTGTGTAGGACATAGTGCATAAATTGTACCACTTGGCCCAAGGCACTATGAATCATATACACTTCAAGGTAAAATTTCCTCCATACTTTCCCTGGCTCCAGTGTGAAAATACAGAGATTAACAGAAAGTTACTGGTTTATGCAGTGTTAGTCTCAAGACTCAAATGTGATTCACTTAGAAGTCACAATGAATTTTACAAATAAACTTTAGGTTCATTCCAATGGCTATCTAATTTCTGAGTACTTAACGTGTATTCAATTCAGACTTTCAATACTTAGAAATGTATGGAAAATGAAAATTGCAGTTCTCTAAAATTAATTTGCAGCAATGGGGTCAAGGAAAATAGCATACTAGATCTCATAGTCTAAGAGCAACTGTTGGCTACAGGTCCCATATTAAAGGTAAAACAGGACACGCTGCAGCATCCAAATATCTACTCATCTCCTCCTGTACCCCATCCACGTTTCTGAAAAAAGGGGGTGGTGATAGGTGCACAGCAACAGCTGCTTGTTGTGTATCTGCAGTGTGCTATTTGCATTAGACTTCTAAAGGAGGTTTTTATTCTCTTCCAAGTTGCAGTATAAGCACGTAGATAAAACTATGTCTGGGACCATATGTACAAATATTGGGGAAATCTTGGTGGCTATAAATTCATAGGGTCACATATTGATCTTTTGGCTTAGTTATGGACTGTCTTTATTGAGTAAATGCCACAGTGGGACGTTAAGGGAGTAAACTATTCTCATTATTAGTAGGGTTATCTCGATGTCAACTGTCAGTTGGAGCTGTCTTCCTTATTTTTTTCCAGAGAAATAGTGCTGAGTTGTAACAAAATGCTAAGTTCCTTTTTTTTTTAAAAAATGCAGGGGGTGAAAACCCATATCTTCCCACAAAATGAAGTAACACTTACTGTAAAATACAAACATATTTTAATGGACAACTGATTTCTTTAATAAAAAATAAAATCTGTTCTGTTTGGAGGAAAACCATGGGGCCATTAGTATATTCAGATATTCACACAGAGCAGATTTTTTCTGTTAAATCTAGATAATTATTGTCCCTTGTGACACATCTAATTGATATTACAGTTACAATAATAAACACCAAGTATACATTTGACTTACATTGCACTGACATTTAGAAACTATACCAAGGTCCTGTGCCTGGAGGTTGACAGACAGAAGTAAAAAATTCAGCACACGAGCAGGGGAAAGAAAATAACAAAATATTCATGGTGAAGTTTACTTTCCTACAGTTTTCAGCTCCAAAGGCCTGGTCAGTGCTCCCTGTGCTGCTCCGCCTGTGATGAGTTGGGCTGTTGTGTCCGTGGCTGAGGGAGGGAGGCAGAGACACTGCCCAGACTACTGCTATTTCTGTAACTGGTAACTCATAGTAATCTAGACAGTCAGTTCTTTCAGGGACCTTAGGTTACCCCCTCAGAGACGTCTGTGCAGCCTAAGTCTGAATTAATAGAAAGACTTTCATAACAGGTGCACAAGTCTCTATGCGCTTAAAATGTAAGATGTGATGCTGTCTTTCTGTACTGATATTTTTAATTGTTTATAAACAATTGTGCTTGTGTGCCTGTTTCAGTAACTGCAGCATTGCCAGATGTGCAAACATCTTACTGATTATGATGACGGTTTTCTCTGACGGTAGAATTAGAAGTCAATAGGAAAAACATGTTTTGAAGACAGAAATTGGTTTATATTTTATTAACTGATAACTGTCCAATTATTAGAACATAGATAATGAAGGAGAGAAATGGCTTTATGGTTTTATCACTTCGTGTAATTACACAACTTCCTGCTGCATGTTTCTTTCCCTAAATGGCTGTAACGCAGACAAAGACATGCTTTGATACTGTCTTGTAGCAGGAATTATTCCCCTGAGAACCAATATATCACAGAATTACTGAATTTTCAGTGTATTCAGATTGAACAGTGGCCATTGCCAAGTGCCAAAGGATAAGAAGAGAACAGCAATCTAATTGTAGTAAATATGAACAAACTGTTTAATTTGGTGAGCGCTTAGCACTTTTAAGCATGTATGTAGTCCTACTGTCTTGACAGGAATACTCTGAAGTTAAAGTTGTATAGATCCTCTCCCTCTGTTCCATTATAGCCTGAAGGAAAAACTGGATAAAAGCTCTTATCCCTTGATGCTACAGCTAACTAAAAATTTGAGATAGTCTGACCTTTCAAAAACCTGAGCCCTAAAAAAAAAATTTGAAAACTCCCCAAACATCTCTGGTAAAAACCAACCTACCCAGAGGCCAAGACTGAAACTTAAGTAAGGAGAACATAAAAAGAAGCAATAAGTAGCACAAACCTAAGATCTTTATTAATTGTGTCTTTCAGTTATGGCTTCATTTTTGTTTTGTTTTTTTTTAGTCTACTCTGATGGACAGTTATTTCTGCTGCTTGATAAAAAAATCAGGACATTTTGAAAAGCATCTTTCACTTGACAGAGTGTGTTCAAAGCAACTCAACCACATCAGAACAAACAGAGTATCTGATATTCGGGGCTACTTCAAGAGAGGTTGCAGTTCCCATCTGCAAGCAGTTGCACACAATCGAGGTTGTATGAGGTATTAAAGAAAATCTAATTTTAGGCAGTCAGACTTCAAAGACTAGTTTACATATGTTTCTTACACAGAGACAGGTTCCTGCTGAGTTAAGCTCCTGCTCCGACTAATTGTCTGTAGACAAAATCATCAGTCCAGGGAGTTAAGCTTTCTAAAATTCAATTTGGGCTTAAAAATAAATGGTACAAAAATTTCTGTGTTTTAGAAAACAAAAAAGCAGGCCAGGCTTGCTAAATAATAATTCACCTGAACACTGCAGTGACTCAAAAGTTAACTTCTTTTTCAAAGCTTTTCTTCATTGAACTGTAGACACTACAGGACCATAGCAGGGAGAAGAAATGTATCTTATGTTCCATTATACCAAATTTATGCTTGCGTCCATGCAGAAGGCTTAGTGTCAACTTCTTTTAGGTACAAAATCAGATGTGGTTGGGTCTCTGAAGGCAATTTTTAATCTAAACATAAAATACTGATTGCTTTGTTTCACTTCAAATTTATGACCAGGTGTTAGGTCGATGTGCTAGTCCTCAAATAGCAGGAATTGATTTTTCCCTTAGAATTTCTTCCTAAAGGTCCAACCTACCAATTCCCTGAATCTGTTGTCTCCACTGTTCTTATTGCATAGCTATTTGCAATAGAGAACTCAGACAATTTCTTGATTTCCCCCCCCCCAAATTTATTTCTACTTTCAAATCCTTATGTAGCTTCTCCTTATGAGTCAAAATCGACTTCATGGCATCAGTTCCCTCAGTAACTTCCTCTGCCATGTGGACAAATGAAACTGTCCCTGAAACAGCAAGTGCCTTTTGGGCAGCCTGCATTTTGCAGATTTTTTGCAAGATACAGTTTGGTAATAAAATCTGACTTTACAATTTTGTCTTTTGGGTTCATTTATTAACTGTAATTGAGCTTGATTTTCCTCTTTATCTACTTCTTGGTAACTTGCTCTATGCAAGACCCTTTCAATGATACTGTTCTTTAACTTTTTGAAGAAAGAGGGAAAGGCTTAGGGCTAGATTTACAAAGAATGAGTCGTCTTTCATTTGGTGTTCTTACAATTAAGCAGACAAGACAGCCTTGAAGCAAAAGGGAGTCAATATTATTGTCATCCTTATTTCATAAGGGGGAATTGAATCACAGTGATTGTCCAAAGGTCGTTCTTGATGTCTGTGGTGGACTTGAGAATTGCTTAAAATCCCCTTAATTCCAGTCCAGTATCTAAGTAACATGTAGGTTTTTTCTCGTATTTATCTAGCTCTAGTTCACTTTTTACCAGTTACTTAGGTTCTCTGTCATCTGATTTTCATATAATTAATTGCTTCCCATTTAGGGATTTTTAATCCTTGCTGAAGAATAAATCGGTTTCTTTAAGGTTTCTTGGGAAAGACAGATTATGGATAGAAAGGTAAAAAAGTGGGGGTGAAGTTTAAGTGAATCAGAAATGATATTTCTGCTTCCAGTGCTCATCTGGCTGATTTTCCTGTCCATAAACATTATATATATATAGGTATGTATTTGATTTTATATAAGTGACAATTGGTTTTCTATCCATCAATTTAGATAATAGTGATATATATTGTTTACCCGGTTACTGAGTAGTCTTAGATGTGAATAAGGCATTCTAAGCCTTGCTCCTCACGGTTACCAAGTGGAAAGAGCATGAATAGACTGTAAGGCCACAGCTGCCAGGGTCAGGGTTTCATCACTGTAGGAAGGATGGAAAGGGAGAAATATTCACAGATCTCTGCTCACACTGTTAAATCCTATGCAGCCCTCGGTCAGCTGCATCCTTTGCTCCTACACTTATCCTTTTTTTGAGCTACCTTGCATTCATACACAGCAACTTGGTTTTCTTCTCTTTCTTAATAATTTTTTTCTTTTAAAGACTTTACACATAATCCTGCCCTGCCTCTTTCAAATGCAGAGCCTCTGGTTCCCCTCTCAAGTTTCTCAAAGCCAGGACACCACACAGCAAAAGGAGCCCTGCTGACTCCCACGCTCTGAGTACCTTGTGTAGAGGAGAGCCTGATTTACTTTTGAACGTTGGTGGATGTGATAAAACTATTGAATCTATTTTCTAAACCCCATGAAATTGGTCCCGATAGTGACTCAGTTGGTCTTTCTGTTCATAAGTATTAATGTCTATAATAAACACAGGAAGAACTGCCCAAAAGATCCAAACCAAAAATTTTTCCCAAGCAGCACTGAATTTTGTGCACCCAACTACCAAAATATAAATAATTTAAAAAGTAATTTCCCTCACCATTATTCAGAATTAAAAAGCAGCACATATGGGAAAGAAGGCAGTCAGAAAAGAGGAGAAAGAGGTGTTCATAAAAGCTGGGTTCTGATAGCCGTGGCTAGAGGAAACCGATCAGAGAGATCTGTCAGTGTTCCTGGTGCTTAAAATATACTGGGGTTGTTTTTCCGTGGATTTTTTCTGAATATTGGATGACAAATGTGCCATTGCCTTGTGTAACTGCTATTTATTATTTGTTGTCCAGCTTGGGAATTGCAGCTAGGACCTTTTTTGTCTGGCAACATACCAACTCGAAGCAGAAGGATATTTACTTCCACAAAGAGGTTAAAATAACACAAGGATAAAATGAATGACATATAAATGCAGACAGATATGCGTCTGTACACTGTTACCCAGTTCGGGATAACAAGGTGCCTACCACTCAGCTAGCCACTGAGATGGAGCCAGCTTTATAGGACAACACACTGTATTTAAGAAGTTAAATATGATATCCTAAATTTGGAACCATTCATAGCTGTACTGGAGCAGATCAGGGACCAGGTAACATCTCCCTTTCTTTCTTTCTTTTTTCTTTTTTTTTTTTTTTCAGGAATAATCATTTGCCTGCCCATAGCAAGGTTTTCCTCCACGTTGGTTCAGGTGTACCTGGTGAGTACGATAATTCTTACTCAAGCTTTTTTTATCGCTTTTCTCCCCTATAGGGATACAAAGTTCATCTGAAGTCTAGAAGGAGAAAAAGATTTGTAGTTTTATGTCAGCTTCATGCTGTGATAATTTATATCAGGAAAACTGAAACTTTGCAGGCATGGTATTTATTCAGTTCTTTTACATAATTCTCAGGATTGAATACAGTAAAACATGTTAAGTTGAGCCATTAAATTAATGAATAGTGTCACTGTTGTTTTAGTAATTTAATATAAGATGAAGAGGGGCAATGACTGTGGAATGATTCATTTCTGATGCACACCCACAAATTAGCATTCCTTGTGCTTGCTTTTGTGTGTGTAATTTTGCACTTCAGAGAACTGCAAGTTGTAATTGGTTCACAACTGAAAATACAAAGGTTCAATGGCCTCCTGCCTGCATGAAAGAACTGTGCTAGGATTTTTGCTTCTGCTTCTTGATGTCCTTCAAAAGATAGATGATCCAGGACTCAAAGTTCTCAATGAGATTTAAATGATGGATATAACAAGAGTGCAGTAAGGTCTAGAGAGTCTGCTTAGGCTTCTGCAATTTGGGAGCTGCAATACTTAAAGAAATAAGGCTTTGACTGAAACAGTGTGGTTGAAGGTCAAGAAATTTTCTGATATGGTAGAATAAGATACCTGAACCCTGCACATGATGCAAGCTCTGACAAGAACTTGCTAAACAGTGGGAACAAGCAGCTACGGGGTTTTCTCAATCCCAGCCCCACAGGGCTGAATGCCGAGTGCTTCTCTGTTCTACAGATTCACAGTCTGGACTCCTTTCCTGCAAATAACAGACCACCTTTTGTGAAATACATATAGTTAAACCCCTCACTCGGTGTGTGGGAGGGGTTTATGCCAACTCCTTCTCCTTTGTTCACTATACAGAAGTGGATCAAAAGCCAGAACTGGTCACACAAGACAGGCTTCCTAGTCTCCCTTTTTTTCTCAGCTGCAGGGCCATATTCTTGTCTGTTTGCTTGCTCTTCCCCATCCTAATCCTTGTGCCCTTGGCTGCAGAGCGAGGTAGCCATAGCAGGTCTGGGGGGCCCTAGGCAAAATCCTAGGGTTTTTCCAGCTCGGTGGCTTAACGAGTCCAGAGAAGCTGGATGGATCCCCTTCCACTATTGAGGGCAATGAATCTCCAACCTTGCTTTTGCAGAAGAAGTGCTTTTCCTACCAAGCTGCTATGCAATCTGGGCACCAGCATCAATCTCAGCTGTCACCTGTAATGATGTTGCAGTGGTTATATTTGTTTTGAAATATGAAATGCTGGCAGCGTATCTTGGGTCTTGATGAGAACTCCCTTGGAGTTTTTTAGATATTTCCTACTTTGTCCCTGGATCCCAGGTCTGGGACAGGGGTAGGAACCACCTTCCTAATCTTTGGTGCTTCTGTGAAAGCATTAGTTTAGCATTTACAGAACTTTTCAGTGCAACATATTGGAACTGTATCAGTTTGGAGGGACCAGATTTATCTGGTAAATATTTGAACATTCAAAGTGTGCAATTTACATCCTATTGCAGATTAACTGCCACCCATTCCCGGATCAGCTCAGATGGATGTTCAACAGTCCTTGCTGTGGCTGCAGCATAGATACACTGCACTTTCCAACAGGAAAGAATAGTGCTTCTCTCCTGAGCAGGGTTGCACTGAGGTAAGAAACATTAGTAGGTGTATTGGTACACTAGCAAAGAGTAGTTGGATGGATGCTAGCAGTATTTTATAATATCTAGGAATCTCCGTTCCTAACAATCTCACCTTGCTTCAAACTCTGACACCGAATTCTATCCCAAGGTCAGGTCATATATAGGTAAGAGGGAAATAGTGGAAAAAATGGCCTGCACAGCTGCACTCCGGATCTGTTGGCTATAGGACATAAAACTTGGATCCATTTTGCCACAGACTGCTTGCCTACTTTCAGACCAGAAACTAAAAAAGATTAGAATGGCATGTGGAAGTATTTTTTAATATATAAAAAAATATATAGAAAGATGTTCTGAACATGTGAGGTTCTCTTGTGTTTGGCTTTTTTAATTTTGATTTTGCTCTCTGATTGCCTTTGGAGTATCTGCAGGGTTTTCTTACATTCGCAGGAAACTTACATTTTAAATTGCATGTGATGTACTTTCTTTCCACTACTCTAATTTCTGAATGTCATTTTGCTTGTTAGCATTTTTTTTACACAAGTCAAGGTACTTTGCTCCTTTCTAGCCGCATAACTTCTGTTTTCCCAGAAAATCTATTTACTTTTCAATATGCTTTACTATCCCTTTCTACAGGCAGATATTTAATATTTAGTTTTTCCCCTCACTTGCAGATTAGCTTATTTTGTCTAATTATTTCTCCTTTTTAATCTTTATACTTCAAGGGCAATGGGAAAAGACATGCTATCTGATTTTTTCACATTCTGACGTTTATTTTAATTGACACATCTCTTCACTGAAAAAGAGCCGATTCTTTTCCAGCTCTTGCTCTGCTCCAAGGTGAGCTGGAGGGGATGGAGACCATTCCCTGTCACCAATGAGAGCCAGGGGCTGTTGCAGCCTGGCCCTCCTACAGGGACCCCTACACAGCACCAGCCTCCAACTCAACTCTTTCATCTTCTTTAGCTTCTCTAATTCAAGTTTCTGTGTAATTTTTTTTCCTGGACACCATTGCTCACAGGCACTTTGATCCTTACAAAACCTCTCTAGAATAAACAATACATAGAACACCACAATAGTCACTATCTCTGTTTCTTAATGACATTGAACAGCATTTCTAAAATTAAACGAGTGTCTTGCACAGTTTAGTTTGTTCTAGGCAAGGCTCCAAAAGATAGAGTTCATGTCAGATTCTGTTGGCTTGTAGCCACCTACCTTGTTGATATTGCCTTCTTGCCATTCTTTGTCTACCTGCTTCGAATTTCATTTACATGAAACATACATTGTGACACAGAATTTTATGATAAATTGTTCTTGGAGGAATTTGACTGTTTTCTCCCTTTACCCAAGTAGCAGTAATACAAATTCACAGTTTTAGGCATTATTGAGGTTGGTATCTACTCTTTTGGGTGTGAGCCTTTGTGACTGCTAATTGTGTCCTGATGAAATACTTGTGATTGCACCTTTGGGACTAATTCCTATTTCAGAAGCTTTAAAGCATAGATTGAATTAAATGGAATTTTAATTTAGAGTTTCAAAGTGGTACTGTTAATGATGGCGTGGAAACATTATTTTTTACACACAGTGGATTACAGAAGTTTACAGAATAAAATGCTCTTTCTGTTGGAGAAACAAGGAAGACATAAAGATACGTTGTTATCCTGAAAAATTTAGATTATACCATTTATGAACATAGCTGCTACAGTAACTGTTGCTCTTCCCCTGGATTTAATTATTCTCTCCAGTGTAGTTAAGAGAGCCCTCAATATTTTATAGCCATGAACAGCAGTTGATTCTGTGCACAAGCTTGCATCTGCAGTTGGACCACCTTAAATATTTATTTACTATGTCTTTGTTGGATTTCAGCAAAAATCAGTTTGTAGGAATTACTTTTATTATTCTTATCAGTTTACAGCTCCATAATGTTTGCTTTTTTATGCTGATTCAATTGCAGACAATACCCACTTCCATTACAAATAAGGGAGAGAGAGATGTGGTTTATATAAGGATTCTCTTGTCCTCAATTTCACTTTAAGCGAGTCCTAGATTTGTAGAGATATTTAGATAAACAATTTAGATTTATATCTATATATTTAACTTTTGACTCATATACACAGCTATTGAATTTCTTTTCAAGTAGGGCGGTGTTCAGTGGGACAGTGAGTTTCGAGTCTGGCTGTTGAAGCCAAAAGAAATTCACTTTAGTTATGTGGATAAGGAAAAAGAAAGTTGTGAACTCTTGCCAAAATATGAGCTTAAGGAGTACTGGTTGTTTACACAATGTACAATTGTACAATCTATTAGTAGACATTGCAATTTTGTTTGATTAACAGTTCCTACTTGATTTTCCACTACCTTTGGGTATACTTGTGTTGTATCTGTTATCACGACTCACTGCCAAATGAGAAAAGCAGAGCACGCACAATGGGACCCAGACCCATTCAGCAGCTCTGAATTGGCAGCGCTGCAAGCTCACACCAGGCTGCCTGCCAGGACGGAGAGCAGGGGCAGACGCACGCCTCACCTGGGCTGGCAAATAGTGGATTGCAGTGCAGCAGCGCGCTGGCAACAAAGCACCTCGTGTTTCTTTCCCAGAAACAATGACTTAATGCATTTTCAGTCCTTTGAGAGACAGAGAGGGAGAGAGACCATTTCATGCTTCTCATGAGCACCAAGTATCTAATACAGCTAATATCTTATATCTCGTATATATATGTGTATATTTATATCTGCCTACAGCTGTCCAACACAGGTATTCTAAAGTTTGGGTTTGTTTAATTTATGAGATTGCTGCCTTCCTAATTTGAGCTTCTCACTGGGATACTGGTCATTTCCTCTATTAAAAACCTGGAACCTGCTAATGTTATTGATACTGCTGATGTTATCCTTGCTTGGAGAGGCTGCTCAGCAGTGCTGGTGGTGCTGTCCCAGATGCAGCTGCCTATCAACCTCTCTTGCGAAGTTTTAGGCTGGAGCTCTACCTCTTCTCATCTGGGTTTTCTTTATTCCATCACCAGAGCATGCATTAAAAGCTGTCTCATGCCTTTTGCCTTCAGGAATTCTGGCAAGGGTAGGTGTCACTTGTCAGGTCTGACTTTTGTTATTAGTTGGTCTTAATGTGGTTTTTTGCCCTTTCCTCTTTATTTGTTCATTTGTTGGGGTTTTTTTTCCTCTTTTTTCCTTCTTTTTTTTTTTTTTCAGTTGTATGGGGAACAATAAGAGCTATAGTGATGACACATAAGTTAGTGCAGTGGTGCCAGTTACATGGTCTCTCTGGACCATGGAGAGAGTCTGACAGAACAAGTGCATACGGTCAACTTGTACCAACAGCCATGGCAGAGATATCACTAGGAAACAGGCAGAGACAAAAGAGATAATAAATACAAAGGAGTTCTCTTATGCTATTAATATGCATAACAGGAGTTATTTCCTGAGGCATGTCTTTATTTTAATAGAGTAATTTAGAGTATTTTTGAAAACATATGCAATTAACATTGATTTTTTTTTTCACCATGGCATTACTTAAAGAACCTAAATGAGAGCCTGAGATGTACTTGTCTTGTATTCTCTGAGAGTACTCCAACGTATGCATTTCACTTTCTCTCAGGTGGAAAATGCTTTGTCTGACATCTCTTTGCAAGCTCACATGAATGTCTCCTTTCTCTCACTTTACCACAGTGGTGATTAATGGACTTTCTGAAGCAGTGAGATACTGACATTCCTACAAATCCTTTTTATCACTGCTACTTTTATTAGTTATCCATGCCCCATCGTGCTACGCGTAACACAGATGCAAATTTTCAAGTTGCTCGGGATTGGCTTTCGTATGTACAATTAGATTGGAATGTCCCCAAATTCTCAACATTTAGCAATCAATTGTGCCTGGAATTTGGATCTCAGAAAGCTGTTTTTCTCTGGCGACTTTCCAAAACACAGTAGCAGATCACTGCAACACGTATCCTGGTTACTGGTCCTGTGCCTCTATGTCTCTGTGTTCAAGGCACTGATGTTCCCTCCTGGAGCTGCTCTCCGGGGTTTCTCCTCAGCAAAGGGCGCTGGGTCATGCCTCCTCCTCCCTCCTGTAAGACTGGAAAGCAGCAGGGACACGTACCCACACCAAGGAGCTGGACAGACCTACAACCCCTGTTGCAGATGTAATGTAAGCATCTCTACTTGCCAAACGGTTCTCCAGAGGTGACCCCAAATAAGAAATAGCTCAGAGTTTGTACAGTTTAGGTCCCACTCTGGCCAGATGTGCAAAGAGCATGCGTACTGGTGTGCCATTCCTATTTACCAGATGAGACACTGAGGCACAGAGAGCTTATGTGACTTGTTCAAGGCCAAAGTAATTTTACTGCAAAACTAGCAACAACACAAGTTTTATCCAAATTTCCTCATTTTCTGGGATTAATTTAATTCCTACTAATTTTCTTATTTTTCGTTCATAAAATGCTATGAATAAATAATTTGCTGAATTTATCTTTGATCCATTTATTTACTTTTGGGCACATGTTGTGGCATTAAACAGTAGACTGCACTGCAGAATCTTTACTGCCCCAGCAGGTGAGCTGACAGTCACTGCAGGATTTTCCAGAAGTAGCTCTTGTTTTAAGATCTCCTCCCTTACGCTTCCCTCTGCACTAGCAGAATGCTGTTTTTTCCATTTTTCATTACTGGGACATCTCACCGAAGGCAGAGAGGTGATGCTGCAACTAATGCTGCTGTGAGGATTATCTGGCAGCTGAGAGACTGATGGGCCCATCGCTCTCTTCCTAGGTGGAACAAGCTGCCAGCACTGCAGGAGAAAAAGTCTCATGCATATCTGAGAGGAGCTGGGAGGTCTGCTCTCCTGTTTGTAGCCAGAAATGGCTACAGCAGCTTCTGGGGGGAGGGACAAAAGAGGAGACAATATACCTTTGAAATTTACTGCCCAGGTGCAAAATGAATGGAAGAAACTTGGAATTCCAAATGAATTTTCTCATAACAGCTACAGAAAAATAATACAGCTGCCAATAAATGCTCCTGTTCTTTGCAATGTTCTTTGTCAGCTCCATGTTTTCCGCTCTCAAAAGCTCGGGAGAGTTGCTGTGAAGGATGTGCTCAGGATTTTTAGGAGCTATGCTCTTCCTTACACTTGCTTCTCTCCCTTATCTTATTTATGTGAGGTTAGACACACACCTTATTTCAACCACAAGAGAAATAGGCCAGCTCATTTCAGCGTTTCAAAACTAGATGAAAAGAAGACTAGATAGTTGAAACACTATTTTAAGGCTTACACATTAAAGATTCTCCTGACATAATGAATCTGTCATTGTTTTCAGAGGGGCATGCAGAACATTATTTTTGTACCAGAAACTTTCAAAAGAAAGCCAGAACTGTCTTCTTAAAATGAAAACAAAATTGTTGTCTGCTAGATTCTGTACAGTAGCAACCGGCTCATTCGCTCCAATGCAGTACAGGCTCATCCTAACCACCGTCTTTCCCAGCCTTTAAGACCCTCACCTGAGGCAACGCACTCAGCGGCAGAGGGATCACTGGTCCCCTGCCTTGGGTGGGAGAAGCCTGGGAAGTGTGGGGAGCTCCTCAGTCCCATCACTTGGTGAATAAGGACAAGAAAAGCCCAGACATGCCCAAAGACTCCAGGTGAAGAATGAAAAGTGCTGCCTCAACTAAGCTGAATTTTCATATGTTTCTCCTGTTCTCTGAGGATATTTCAGTTTAAAAAAGCAGATCAAAGCAAATGAAACGAAGTTCAGGTTTTTAGTTGGGATCAATCTATTGAAACGCGAACAAAATGTTCGTGTTCTCTTAAACACAGACATCCAAGTTCTGCCTCTGGTGAGGAGTCACTCTGACCTACTCTGCAGCCTGTACTGGTGAGATAAAGAAGCTTGCGGCAAAGAGTTTGCATTTTATTTCTCTTTGAAATGAAGCGGAAAATCTCCCTTTTGTGGTTATGAGTTCTTGAGACACCTGGGCTCCTGAGCCCTTTCTCAAGCACTTGAGCTCTCTACTGTAGAATTAGGCCTGAAGATTTGGCAGTGCACCATAGCAGAGAAAGTATGGCTAGTGAGTCAAATTGTTTAAAAATATTAAAATTACTATTTTTTTTTATTTTGCCAGATATTAGAACTTATTCTATTTAGAAAATCTCTGGAAAATGGGAGAGTGAATTTGCAGTAAGGGCAGACAAGCTTGGCCATGATATTAGCAAGGAAAACATCAAGTCTGTATTTTCCAAGCACAGTTAAGAAATCCTAATGCATGTGTCATTTGGAGCATTGGAGAATAAGGTATAATCTTGCAGTGGAAAGCTTGTGGGATTGTTAACTAAGTCATTTCTGTCTTACTAAATTTGCAGAATTAAGAAATTGAGCAGTACAAGCTTGCCTTATTCAGTAATTTAAAATATATAAAATCACTCCTGATTGAAGCCAGCAGATAGGCAGTATGCATTGTTTTGTTTCATTTATTAAGATTATTAATGACCATTAAGCAGGCATACTAGATGGCATGCTTGTTCCGCACTTCAGCCTACAGCAAACACATTTTGCTTGCGCTGAGATGCTGTGGCTGAGAGAGCAGGACCTGCGTGCTGCTGCCATTTCATTTGTTCCCTGGATTGTTGTGACTCACTTAGCAAAGCAATGGGAAAATTTTCAGGGACGTGTCTGTGTGTTTTAAGAAGATAACAGTATACCAAGGGTAGCTAAAGAAATGTGTTTCTGTTTAATCAATAAACAGATAACATGGAAAGTTTTACCTGGCTGACTGTGCATATGAAGAATCCAGAGAACCCATATCACATCTCTGCACGCAGCGCATTGTAAGAATTCCAGCACTGAAATCAGGATCCTTTCTTAATTAAACGTTATGCTTTCTTTCATTGAATGTTAATTTTTACAGTATTTTGTGGCACATGAAAATGATGAAATTCAGGCTCAAGTGGCCATTTTACTGAGAGTTTAAATCCATTACGTTCAGTCCCACGGGAGCTGCCTTTCCTAACGCACTGTTCGTGCTGCGCTGTTTTGCCAGCGGATAAGCATGGGAACTGCTGGGAACAGTCAAGACCGTAAAGCAGGAAACGCCTCTAGAGACACCAGCATCTTCAGAAAGGAATTTGGAGACCCAATGCCTGTTTGTTTTTAATGCGATGTGAATTCATTAATTTATAGATGTCTCTGATAATCTCATCCTTGTTCATTTGGGAAATTTGCCAAAAAAGTATGGCCAATTGCTAGTGCTGGAATTACTGTCATTGGTTGGTTTTGTTTGAAAGGAGGAGGAAGGGGATGGATTTTTCCAAACACCTGCCAAAGGGGACTGACCTGGAGCAGATACTCCCTGAAAAGTTACATTTTCAGGAGTTTGTTTTTAAAGAATTAGTCTGTAGAGTTCTTCTGAAGACTAAACTTGCAAATCATGTAGTGTCACCGTGGAGTGATATTTTCTGCTGTGACATTCATTGCGACTCCAGCTTTCCCAGTGACTGCATAAATTGCTTTTGCAAGCAGAAATTTATTACATATATGCAATGTAGCTCTCTTGATTTTACCCCTCCATCACTTCCCCAACTCCTCCCCAAAACAGATGTTGCTATAAAGTGATATGTCATTTGCTCCTGAACTTCTCTTAATGGTTGTGGTGGCATTTCTAATATTTCTTAGAGGCAAGTGCAGCAGCTGCCACTGTAATTGTTTCACAAACTCAGTGAAATACATTTTACCACAAAAAGATCCAGCTACAATTTCACAATTATTGCTTCCCCTGTTCAGCTCCAGGGCTGGACAGTCATTCTGGTCACTCTGAGTATTCCCCATTCCTAAATCCCAGGATCCTACAAAACTCAGTGCTATGTGCATTTGTTGTGAATGTTGAAGAAATATCTTACCGATTTGAACAGTTTTGCTAGACTAACTTTTCAGGAGACATTTTGACTCTGTTTCTTTGTCCTTTTTTAAATTCTCCTCCTTGACCAGCCCTGATGCAGACCCATGGTATTCAACCCAGATGGATTTTCCATGAGGCATATTTGGGCTTCCGTTCTGGTATAGCTAATTTAAGGTGAGATCCGTCATTCTGCTTTATCTACTTTTCTTCTTTTTTCCTTCTTTTCTGATTCTTCTTGGACAGATTCACAGAAAGGATTCAGGGAAATTTCCCAGCTACTTTGCAGTGTCTTTGGTCTTTACTTTCTTTTGTTTCTACTGAAGCAGTGAAACAAAATTAAAATGTCTTATGCATGCTTTCTACTATAGACAAATATCAAGTAGGATTTCAAACACTCCATATTTTCTTTGACCTTGGTCCTACCTTTTCTTCACCCTTCACATCTTATGCAAATGCTATACTGCAAGCCGATACTGGATTTCTTTGATTAATCACAACAGCAATTTATTTTTAATATCACAGCATAGTTTCTCAGTAATTTTCCTTCTGCTTTGGAAAAATTGAAGTTGTTCATACCAATCAATCTGCACTTTTACGCAATTAGCTGCTGTGAAAATATTTTTAGTCATCTATTTTAAAGAACAAAATAACAACTCTGTCTCTGCAGAGCACTCAGATATTCAGAGCTTGTGGTTCTGCCAGGACCTGCTGAATTTGTCCTGGTTCATTAGGTCATGGTTTGAGGAGCTGCAGGTGTTTGGACATGGATTTTTAATTTGATCCATTATAGTAATTTAGGCCAGCTATGAAACTATGATCTGGATCCATACCTAAATTTTGAAAATGTTACAGTCCCATCAGTGTTGAAATTATTAAATGATACATATTTTGGATATTTGGGATTGCTGTCTTCTGCACTGTCAGTTGCAACAGCCACTGCAAAGCATTAATATCACGCTATCTTTTCTGATAGCTGTTTATAAAATGCTCACAACATCATTCCCTGGGACAACCAGAAAACCAATCATAGTGCAGTATTTAATAGCAATGTGTTTAATTCTAAATACTAATTAACAAAAAAGCATTGCTGAAATTAATGTCTGTTGCTAAGCCAAACCCCAGAAGTTGTGCAGTTAAAACTCTGGTTCCAGTGAGTTTAGCAGTAGCCTGTGGGAAATGCAGAAGCTGTAACTAAAATTGTTTCAATTTTTACAAGGGGCCTTTGAAGACTTAGAGATATTATTTCGATATATTTGAGAAAAAAATAACTGCAATAAGCAATGATTTCCAGTTTTGTTTTAGCATACTTGCGAAGCATTCAATCTGTAGAATCATCTATATTTTTCCAAATTCAATCAGATCATAAAATGTCTGGAGCCAGAAAAGACCATTGTTTATTACTTTGTCTCTGGGGAAAGGAGTGTCTGGTAGAAGATGTTTGCTTCATTCGGCTGCTGTTACTCATCCAGCTGATGTTATTTGAATTTACACTAGAATTGAACTTGGTACTGAAACAAAAAAAAAGTTTGTTCAAAAAAAAAGAGAAAGAGTTTGTGGAAAATTTTACTTTATGACAATGAGACAAATACATGTAAACTGAAATTGCTGCAGGAAATGCAGAATTTTTAGGAAAAAAAAAGGTACTGAATTGGATCTTGAATCTTCTCGGCTTAAAATACTAAATGATAAACCTGAGAATTTATGACAGCCTCATTTTGCGTATCTCAAACCAGCATTTCCTTGTCCCACAAATAGAGACTTTTTCTGGTATTGATTACTCTCTTCTTTTTCTCAGTGACTCAGATTCCTTGTTTATATCTACATCTATCTAGCTGTCTCGGGACATGAAGCCTCATTCTTGAAAGCGCAGATATGTTCTCTGGCAAATATCACAGTGGAATTTAGAAAGTGATGTTTACTCATGTCAGCTCAGCGAAAGCACTCAGAACTGGCCATCTCTGTGTTCAACAAAGTCAGTGGTAAAACAGTCTCACAAAATACATTCTTAATGTTCTTGTAGTATATGTCCATATATAATTAGTTTTAGTGATGAATTTATGGATATCAGAAGATTTGGATAAACTCAGACATAGAATTTATCCAGCGGGCAGCTAATCCGTGATAAGTGCAACAGGGCCCAGGAAAGAACACTGCAGAGTATTGCCCACGTTAACAAATTAATGACGTTATGCAGTCTTTTCACTTCCTTCAATTATCCTGATTTAGTTTTGACAATTCAATTAATGAAATAAAATCGCCCCTTTTTAAAATTTGCTGTTTAGCCTACTAATCACTGATTATATTAATATTAACTGCAGCATTCAATTTTCAACATTAAGAGTGTTTGTGTGTTTCAAAGTTGTGGCATAGCAACTACCAGGCTACCATTTCTCATATATATATAGCGCAGAATGCACAAAGGTGTTCCTTTATGCCACCTTTTCCATGTTGAACCTGGACAGAACTGTAAAAAGCTGACTATCCCTATCCCAGCTACGCGTCTTTCGAACGTCCCCTGAAAGCCAAGCTTTGCTTGTCTTTTTCTGTGGGCTTTCATACTGTGAGGCTTGATTCAATTCTTCCTGATTATACAGATAACTGTTCAGATAATTGTTCAGATTATTCAGATAAACTAAAAAAAAATTAAAAAAGGAAATTTGTACTGCTTTCATCCTTTTTTTTGAGAGGTCTTAGAGGAGTACTCAGGGAAAAATGGGTCAAATCTCAGAAGATGCTTAATGAGGCAGATAGTGACCCAGTTCAGTGGGAAAGAAACAACAACAAAAATAATGGGACCCAGAAAAGCCATCCAAGAGAGAACATTCTCCAGTACACTATTCAAGTCAGTATTAGAAGCAAAACTTTATTATTCTTATACCAACTATCAAATAGTCCTTCACCCAGGTTAAAGATTAAATTGGGTTCTAGCAGCGCCATCAGTAATGTACAGCAGTATCTCTATTTTAGAGATATAAGCAAGTCCATAGACCCAAAGTATTTTGGTCGATTGGAGGTTTAAAATATTAAAAAGAAAACAAATTATTAACTAAAAATTAATTTTTACATTATGTGAAAGAAAAACTTCATCAGTGCTGTATGTCTCAAATCTTTAATTGGTCAAAAAGCAACACTGATTAATTGGGGCGTGGGGGATCTGTGTCTGGGGTGATGTATGGAGGCAAGCAGAGGAGGAAAGGGGTTTCTGCAGTAAGAGCTGGCAGAGATGAAAAATAAACTTTGTAAAAGCCACACAGTGCATAATTTTACATTTAAATAATTAGTTCTGAGACTGGCACTCTGCAGAAGCAGCAGTTTCATCCAACTCTCCATGATCTGATTGAGTGTGATCATAAATCAGCCTTCCTGTCATCACCTTTTTCCGAGATAACAACTGGTTACAAAAAGATCAATCTTTTGCTGGAAATACTTTCGTTTAAATGATTCATAGGATCATGTTTATTATGAGGAAAAGTTTACATGAATTTGTACAATTCATTTTGATTCATTGACTTTCATTCACATTCAGAATGAAAATAAATGTTGGAATGAGTTGTGAAGGAGATGTTCCATTCTCTGGCCAGCCCTGGGGTTGCCATCAATCTTTCACAATAACATTTTGTGACTTCTGGTAAATTTTTCTTACAAGCGACACTGCAAGGCTGATGGAGGTATCTGTAGTGAATAGAAGGGGAAAGCAGACGTGTTATGTGATTTGCTCAGGAATGACACAAGAACTGCTGCAAACAAAGCAGCCATGGACTCAGTTGACACATAACATGACCTCAGCTGAGAGATGACAGTTAATAAGAGATTTCTTATTAAAAGAATAAGTTGATCACTCCAAGTGGGTAGTTGGGTTCTTCTGTTAAAAATTATAATGGATTTACAGTCAGCAGGGGGCTGGAAGAGGACAGGTTGAAACATGTGCTGGCATATACATAACACACATAGATTAGAGCCAAGTGCCTATAGGACAGGACGGTCCAAAATGGTTTCCCAGAGCATGTAACACTAGACCAGCATAAAATTGTAGTCCAAGGTCTGTTACTAAGTATTCATAGAGCAGGCAGGCTCATCAGGTCAGATATCATAGACTTTTTAGGGAAGAGGTGGGTTTCCTTAGGCAAAATTATGTAATTGTGGTGGCATTTGTAAGAGAGGAACATTTTCTTAGCTTGGATGCTACTGTAGTATTTTAAGGTATGAAAGTTGTTTCAAGCAGCTCTTATCCATGATGTAGTTGCAGCACCCAACTGAGCTTCTAAAAGATTTAGTTCAGCAGTTTCCTGTGCTTATAGAGCAAAGTCTCTTCTTGCTTATTTACATGGACCCTTGGACTTTGCCTTCCCAAGATGGGATCAAATATACAGAAAGAGACATAGCAGTTAGAGAAAAATAAACATTAAAGTTTTCTCATTGTCTAAATATGACTTGTTTCATTGTTCTGATAACATCACAGTACTTGAAATGGAATTGTCAGTGAGAACCATAAGGGAGATTTAAAGGCATTTCTGTGCTTTACTCCTATTGAGTTAACCACCTGAACATCCTAAAAAAGCTGACCCTCTCTTCAAAAAAGAGCTTCATTAAGCTCTAAATGCAATATGCAAATTACCTCTATAACCTCTTCCTTTTTACTGTCTGCTTTTGCATAATGTAACAACAGGGCTTTGAGATTCATGCTGTGCTCTGTTTCTGCTGGGCAATCCATATAGGTACTCACATTGCAGAGCAGTGACAAAGCTTTTTCTTCCCTCGTGTAAGATGAGATCATTTAAACAGCAGCTGTCTTTCTTTTGAGGGGAAAAGGCAGAGTAGTTATAATTTTGAATAAAAACCTACTTAGATTTTTTCCTTTCATCCACTGTAGGCAACTAGAATGTTTCAAATAAAAGATTCTCTTTTGAGAAGTTATTAATAGCCATTTTGTCACAAAATCGAGTGTAAAATTTAATGATGTTTACAAAATAGTTTATTTTAACATAAACATTTTGAAATAAACTGTATGCAAATAAATGATCCTTTGGTTGAGATTCATTTTAAGGAACTTTTTTAGTCTTTTAAAACTAATGAATTGCTGCCAATAAAGGCTAACAAGCAGAAATAAAAAGGCATTCTATATTCCATAACAGGCTTTCCAAAGTCCACTGAAGCCAGTGGGGAGCTGCTACCCCACTTCAGTGAGCAGTATTTCAAATCTGAAGGGAGAGAAGATGTGAGAAAAAGGTTTCCCTGCTTCTTTAAATGGGACTAATTTGAAACCCTTCCCTTCCCCTCCCTTCTTGCTTTATAGAGGCCAGCTGAGCTAAACCCAAGCAGTTTTGTCTCTCCTGAAGCAGGCTGTAGTGATGCATGAATAACTCCTGAGAGGTAACCAGTCTGTTTTTAAGATTTGTTCGCTGCCCATTTGCAAGCATCCTTTTGGTGTATTCTGGCCCCCTGCTCTCACACCTAGCCCGTGCTCAGCTGGTAGCTGTTATCTCCAGTGCTCTTCTGAAACACGGTTGTGCTAAGGTGGGTTAAATCACTGTGTTTTCTAATACTGGTGATTTCAGCTCAACTAACTGTGTAGGCTGGTGCAAAAAGGTAATTACTTGCTTGGGTATTATTTACGTCAGCTATTCCATATTTTAGAGAAATGGGATATAAATGTTCAGGATTAGTGCCATGTGGTTCCCACTGTCTATACTTATAGCACAACCAGGCGAACAGCAGGTGTATTATGCAGAACAGCCTCTACCAGAATAAAGCCATAATTGAAATGGACATTGATGCCACTGAACAATTTATCTTCCTTAAAAGGGTTTTGCTTTACAAAAGAAGCTAATTTATTCTGGGAAATTAAATTGATAGCCATGTGGGAACATTTGTCTAATTCACTTACAGAGTTGTATCATTAACCATGATTGTTTGATCAATATTTACAAAACAGTAGAATTTACTCTGTTGACAGATGTCAGAGTTCCCCTCCTCATTACTGAAAGTAGATTCTTTGTGGGTAGCCTGCAAGAACATCTACCTCCTCAGAGACTCAGAATGCTAATATAGTATTAATAATGGATTTTTAAATACATAATACAGTCTTCTACAATCTTTTAGTAGGCAGCTAAAACCAGGAAAAACTCTTTCTAAATACATAATGTTAACATTTACCAGATACAGAAGTTTTGTAGCGGCCTTACAGCATTGGATAAAACCTGGAGGATGCCAAACCTACTGCATCTAACAGCTAAAAAAAATAATTATTTCTATTCTTGGGCCATATGTGGATACCAGCAAAGAGTGCTTCAGAGAAGGAAATAGTTCTGCAATTATGTACATACTGCTAGGATTGTCTATTCTCCCTCTTTAATTGTATCATATCGTTAGTCTTGTATCAGTTTTACTCCACTTCCATCATGTCCATTTTCCTTCTTATATCTGTAGAAACTGATGTGAAAGACCTGTGGAAGCTGAAGCCATGACAAATGCGTTTTAGACCAGTACAAGAAGTTATTCAGGTAAAAAAAATTTGCTACATGTTCATACTTAAATAATACGGAAAATATTTTTCTCTACATCTTCAGAATTTCATTAATTTCATTAAAGCTTTCCTTTATTTATACAATTTATGTCATCATGTATTCAGCTGTACGTTCTGCGAATCATGACTATCAATCACTTCAAATAGCTTGTATGATCTCAATTCAGCATTGTCCTGTCTTGGGGAGAATCTTTTTTAGCAAGTAGCTAAAATACAGAGAAATTTTATCTCTTCCTCCCTTCTCAAAAAAAAATTCACTTAATAAGAACCTTTCTTTTTACCGTAGCTTAGAAAGTTCTTTATAAGATTTATCACTATCAACACTTTGGAGTGTGGGTGCTGCTAAGGGATGTGGTGTGCTGTATATTCACAGTAAATTAGAATCTTGTATTTTGTCAAATATATATCAAGGAATTTGGAATACTCGCCACTAAAAATGTCTGTATTCATAGTGGGAACTGAGCTGCAAAATTTGGTACCTGTATTTGGATTTGGATGTGGGAATTCAGAGGAAGGAGCTTTGTTCACCACTGCTTCAGACAGGAAGGCTGTCTCTGTCTTACTTGGTAAAAATCAGTGTTCCACTGAAGCCGTAAGAACAATGTTGATCTCGGGGCAGTATACTTCTGCTTATCATACAGTTTAATACAAGAGAGCGCTCCCTTCAAACAACATGTTTTTCTTCTGTGAATCTGTTTTCATTACTTTCATATTTCTTAACTTTCATATCTATGGCTCAGACTTTCACTTAATTTGCGTGTTTTACACTGGGGGAGTTTTTTTTGATGTAAATGGACATTATTCCTGATTTGCCCTGGTGATACTGACATCAGATTTTCATGCTTTATCGATTCTTATGCATTTTGGTGTCTCCTCTCCCTCCCTCCCCCCTTCTCTCCTAATGATGGATTTTCTTCCTGTAAGCTTTTCTACATCTTGGCCTGGTTTAAAAAAAGGTGCAGTTATTTCTGAATGACAAGTAGTGCAGGAGTAGTTTCCTTCGGTTTCTATTTTTCCTTACTTGACTTGCCTCCTGCAGTTAAAATAATACATTTTTCACTTACATAATTTTATGTTTTTCTTAAACCAATGTGCACAAATACATAAAGCATAAATAACTTGTCTAGCTGTCATTGACGTTTAAAACCAGAAGCGTGACTGCATTGGGTAAAATATGTCTTTCTTTTCACTGCATTTTTCATTGTATGGCTTTTATCATATTGTAATTACTTTTTAAAAAGTATATACTAATCTATTAATCAAATATTATGATGCTTTGAGGTGCCCAACCATTCTAGTCGGTATAGTACATCCGTGTCTCCTATAAGGAGTTATACCAATTTATGCAAGTTACAGGTTTGGTTTTGGGGGGCATAGATTGTGCTTTTGCATGGTATGCAGTGATTTTTCTGACACCTGATCCTTGCCTCAGCACTTACTGTGTATTTATTATGCAAATGGTAAATGTCAAGTCTACAGAAGTATTCCACTGTGCACAGGGTATGAGGGCAAGGCACCTGGCCTCTTATCCAGCTCCCTCTCTTTAATTAGTAAATGTGATGGTGAAATGGAGCCAGATTTCTGCCTATTACTCATACCTTCACGCTCAGCTGTTTCAGACCGGGAGTTGAAAGCATAACTCCTCTCTGTAACCTGTTTGAATCCAAGGCCAGGATGAATCTAAGGCCTAGCATGAAGGTGATTCTCTAATTCTGTTGAGTAAGAAGTCAGCCCCAGCTGAAGTCAAATCTTTCATACCTTTTGCGGTAAGTCATTCAGATTTCTTGAGCTGGTAGTTACGTAAGAATACAAATGCTTTGTGCAGTCCTATACTCAAATTCCATTTCTTTAGGTCAGTGTACCATGAAGAATCAACTCTAGGATTTCCATGTAATGGATTGCCACATGCTTGAACTCCTGACTTTAATTAAAGTTGGCAAATCGGTACTTTTGAGAAGTGTATTTCTTCGATTTCCTTCTATTCTCTTTGGTCCTGGCTTGAAAGTAGGAAAATAGAGACAGACATGGTGATAGATTTGACAGCTGACCTATTACTCTCCAAGAAAATGATACCATGATGGACCTTCTCTAATAAGAATTCAGAAGGTATTAATGTCGCTTTCAATCTAACAAATGCTTGACCTTTATTATGGTCTTACAGAAATGATAGCTGCTCATACTCACTCTTCAATTTTAAACGCATACTGAAAAACGTTTAAATGTGGAAAGCCCTCAGATTCAAGGCAAGTTCAAGAAATTGGTTCTGACTTCAGGCATTTTAATTAATTTATGAATGACAGAATAAGATGGCTCGTGTTGAAGGTAGCAATCTATGGAACTAAAAATTCCATTTCATAAAGCTACATAGAAGGCTTTCCCTTCTTTGGGAAGCTGTGTTATATGATTCTGCAGATTTTCATAGGTGTACTTTCATTCCAGGTTCTGGGAAGAAAGCCAGAAATTTAATCCCATTTTGTAAGTGACTGGGGCCAAATTCTATTCCCAGAAAATTAAATGAGAGTTCTGTGATGGAGTTCAAAAGAATTGGGAATTGACCTCTGTCTAATATCTTTCAGAATAATTTATTAAAACTATTTCACTTTTTCCGCTATTGCATTGCCAATGCAAATTCGCGCATTGGGTTTCAGACTCTGGGGCAGAGGGAAAAAGCAGCTAAATAATGATTGAAATTCCAATTATGTTAGCTTTATGGTTAATTCATATTGCTCCTAAGAACAATTCAATGCACAAGTTCACGACATTATAGAATAATGCTGCAGAAGGACCGTATCTGCAAAGACATGCTAAATAAAAGAGAGAGCCTGAAAAACAGAATGCCCTGATCTCAGTTAGTCAACATATAAGACTAGATCCAAAGAAACCCAGCAGGAACAGGGTTGCAAAGGGAGCTTAAATTCACTCTTATATTAGAACATGTTTTACACAAAATGCTTAAATGATGAAGCAAATTTAATATTGAATAGTATTTTTATA
>VXBO01007146.1:565376-652734 GCA_013400135.1 Rhinoptilus africanus
CTTTACAAAGGAATTGCTTTGTGCTTCTATTTTCAAGAGCGTATCAGCAGGAGTGTGTGCATTCATCTATTTGCCTATATATTGATATATATATATATATATATACAAACACACCTTTTTTTAAATGTACTTAATTAACAATAGTAAAAAGCAAATCACTTGCAACTAAATTTTGGTGTTCTACCAAGCATAATGTATGAAGCCCAGACTGTGTAATGTCTCTGAACAAAAGCATGAATATATGCAAAGATTTTCTTTTTTTCATTGAAGACCTGAGATGGTTCTGATGTTTTGTCATGTTTGCATGGTTCTGAGTAAAGCAGAACCTGAGCTTAATTGCAGTTGATTATTTCAAGGTTAGAAATCATGTGCCCAGCATGTTGCACCAAATTAAAACAACCCCATAAAGATGTAACCTTTATGTACTATCACTTCTGAATAAAGATTTGGATAAAATAGGACCCGAAAACAGGAGTAGAAAAAATACTGCTGCTTCTAAAACAATAAGGACTTTTAATATAAAAGATGATAGTAATCTTTAAAGTAAGTATTTTATCAAAATTTCTAGCTCTTGAAACTAGGAAAAGATAGCTTGAACAAAGAGGTATTTCTTCAGTTAGCTCAAAGCAAACTTGATTTTAATTCAAAGTCAAATGATTTTCTCTTTGATTAATTTAAATACTGGAGGGTGAAGATTGTAAGGGCGGAGGGGGTGAAGTTGCCATCTCTGTTTTCCTCTGAGTGTACAAGTAATCTTAATTTGGACAACTTTTCTCTTGCCCAGAATGAAGTATTCAGTAAAAGATGAAAGAAGTAGGAGAAACAGTGGAGTTCTTATTTTTCATGCTCAAAGTAAACTATTGATCTTGAGTGTCCACTTCAGTTAAAGCTGGAAGAGCAAAAAGAGAGTAAGAAATGTGAGTGAAAGACTTGCATGTTAGCGTAGTTCCAAACCAGCCAAATTTAACCTAAAATTTCCTAAGTAGTCATGCTTTCCTTTGAGTTTTAGCACTGAAATACTTACTCAGTGGGACAGAAGCTGTCTACAGATGACATCTCTCAGGAGCAGATGAGCTATTTGCCAAGCACACTGAGCTTTCGGACTCCCACTGCCTCCCAAGTGAGTTGAGTTCTCTCAGCGTTGCTTGAAATGGGAGCACTAAATGAAGAAGGTAAGCTACAGCAAGGATACATCTAGCTCTCTATTTCAGGTTTCCAAGAAGGAAACAGAAATAAGACTAATAGACATATCTGTAGTTCCTTTAGAAGAAGGAAAGGAGACAGGGCTACCCCTAGGATTAAGCTCAGGACTGAAGAGGAAACAATTATGTGTAAATGCATGATCACAAGGAGAGAAAAGGCAGGGGTAATTGTATATTTATTGTGGATGGAGGTGGAGGGGAAGGTTGACTTATAATTTGAAATAGATCAGTTAGAAAGTGAATGCATAGCAACAGAAAGAACCTCTGCGGAATTTACCAGCAACATAAAATGCTCTGGGACTTTTGTGCATATGCCAGTTGTCTTGTTAGTCTCAAAATGGCATTCACTGCTTTGTTTAGTGCCTCAGCACTCTGCAGGAAAAAAAAAAATCAGAATATTTATATGTTGAGTAAGAGGAAATGACTCTTAAAAATTACTATAGCCATAACTTCAGCACAACTTTGATGATTGTAAATAATAATGTAAAATGTTCTCTTCTTGATCATTTAAAGGACTTATATGATTTCAGCACTAGTCTGTACTTCTTTTCATCTTGGACTTGTCAGTTGTGGAGTAGTCTTGACTCATACAGTGGCTTAAAATGTAGAGTGAGCTATAGAATATTCATACTTGTATCATAACAAGCCATAATGGCCAGCCCTTGCTAATGCTTGCAATGATTTCTGAGTGCACAATATATGGTGACTAATGCAGTAATTTTCAATCAATTAACTATTTATTGATAAATTGTTTTTAATCTGTAGGTGGAAAAAATGCTAAATAGTGTAGGCTTACCTCCTATGTCTGTTTTCTCCAGTGCTCTCAGCAGAATGCTGATGGGATAGTTAGGAAAAGAGATGAACAAACTGTGACTGCTGTATGAGTAAGAAGAATTATATTTAGATAACAACTAGTTTGAGTCCTTGAGCACAGAGAGGATGAGAGTAGCCCTGTCATTAAGAGCTTATTATCCATTGAGATAAAAAACAGGAGAAAGATAGGCAGGAAAAAAAGTGAAGTGTCTTGGTGTCCCGATGCCCAGTGTCCAGCAAGCAGATCCAAGCTTTGCAGTCACAATAGTTTTTCTGCCTGCAGTCAGAGCTGTCAAATCACGTGGAAGGTTTTCAGGAGAAAATATAAGTGAGAGCATAATGACATAAAGATAAAAAACATTTCCCATTAAAAAAAGAAGTCACTAGCAGCATAGAATTGGAATTACAGATATTTTAGTTTAGACTTGTGCATTATCTTTTGACACAGTCTAAATAAAATTTAGTAGAAAAGTAATATTTCATTTAATTAATATAAGTCTTATTGCTTCAAAATGTACTTTGAAAGGTTCTGTAGCAATAACTTGACTGCTTTTTGTACACTCCATATGAGTTATCTGTGCATTAGATAATAATTCCAAACATGTCCAACACTTTAACCTTTCCCTTTTTTATACAAACGAGAGAGAGAGACATTTCTGTGCTGTATAAAAAGATGATACATACATCAAAGGAGCATGCTTAAGTGAAAAATTTTTCAATGTCTTTGTCCTCTGAGATGATATGCAAGCTTGAGCTCTGTGTTATACATTAGGGAATGACAACTTTTGAAAAGATGCCATGAAAACAATTTCTAAAAAATATTCTAGTCACTTCCACTTAAAATTTTTAACCTGTTTAATGTACAGTCTTCTTCTAGTTCTAGTGGAAAACAGTATTTCACATTGAATCTGAAGTGTATGGTTGTTGCTGTAAATTTCATATTCTGTGACTTTATTTTTACTGGTCGTCTTGTTATTACATGTTGCAGTAAAGTTTAAGCTATGTTAGTTAATATTTTTGCTTTTGTCAGGGATGTGATGATCTCTAATGCCAGAACACCACACTGGACTAGTTGCTTAGGTAGGCCAAAAAACCATGTGATCAGAATAACTGAATTTATACTGCATTATAAAAAGCACACACTATATGGAAATTTCAGCCCAGAATGTTTATTCATGACTTGCCGGATCCATTTAGTTATTTAACTGCAATAGACAAGCTATTAGCAACCCTTTCAGTTAGGGATGCTTCCAGTTCTCAACCTGAGAGAAGAAAGAAGGTTTTTTTCCTCCTTATAGACAAAGAACCACCAGTATTGCTTGGCGTTCTTAGACTCCCAAGAAGCCTTGTAGCAGAACTGAGGAAAGCATTTAACTACAATTTAATGCTTGAACCGTAGGACAACCCCTTCAAGAATAGGAATACACAGAACATGTCTTTAGTGGGCCAGTCTGATCTAATCTAGCCATCTCCAGAACAGCTCCTCAGTCTAGTTCTGCTTCCATGGAGGTCTAGAAGATAAATAAGTCTCTATGAATTTTAGATTGGTAACCAAAACCATCCGTGGAAGAAAACTGGGTATATTAAAATATGCCAGAGTACAGTACAGTCAGATAGGCAAATGATACATCTGAACAATAGTAAACTCTTAGTCCTTGTTCACTTAACCAGTAAAATTGCATTCACACTAGAAAGATTTCACAGCTTTAATTATGGTTTTAGATTAATTAAAGCAGTAAAACTTTCTAATGTAGATGAACTCTTGTTCATCTCATTTCTTTGCTTCCAGCATGCGGCCTATTGGATTTGCAGTGGAATTTAGATGCCCTTATTTTGTCATTTTGCATACAGCTTAGTAGGGCTCCTAATGACTTCACCTAGTCTTGTGTTAACTTGCCTTGCCATTTTCACTTCATGACTGCACACTCGTTATAAATCAGCTCACACTACAGCTCTTCTTGGAAGCACATTTTCTTTGGCTCTGTGGCTTTCAGGCATGGAGGGGTTTTATTACCAAATTTGGTAGAGTACAATCAGCATTGCACTTGAAATGGTCTTATGTATCCTCTGATTATGACCCCTAGATGTCTGGTAGGCAAACAGGTGCTCAGATAGCTCTTCTACTGTAACAGAATTTGCATTCTGTACACACCAGCAATTTTACTGAGGCAATGAATATGATAGATGATCCTGACATGTCGGGCCGGTGGTGTCAGCATATTTATAATAGCTTCTTTTTTTCAGTCTTTTTTTTTCCCTCTTTTGGCCCAAATAGGGAAGTTTGGAAAAAGATAGCAAGGATCAGATGGGTAGATAAAAGATGAGACTGTGAAATAGAAAAAGACAGTAATGCATACTATACATATGAGGAAGTACTAAAAGAGGTATATGAAGTAGTAATGTATCATGTATTTGCTTGTCTTCAGTGGGCTGCTGTTTTCCACGCTTGCCATCATTCTTAAAGGCCCTGTCCAGTTAGGAGCACGTGGAATGACATTTTCGCTGCAGCCTGTTGTGTCAGTTGAGTAGCATAAAATCATTTTTCAGGTCATGGCTTGGTTTGGCTTTCCAGTCTCTCTGGAAAGGCTTCCAATTTCCATAAAAGACAGACTTTGGAGTAGAAATGGCAACCCCAAGAGTTCTAAGTTTATGATTAATGTCTACAGATCTTAAAACTGGATTAAAATCAGAAAATTTAAAAATGAATAATTCTCTTTTACTTGGACCTTTGGGACACGTATTTTGATAATTTAAAATATTTTCTCCACCATGATGAATACTTTCATCTTTCCTTTCACTTCTTTAAAAAGCAAAGTTAATAATTTCACTAAATACCCTGTTTGGAGACTTAATAAATTACAAAAGCCTTCCTATTAAGTCAAAAAACTGTGCAAAAATATTGAAGCATCAAAACAGTCTTAAATTTTTTTAACAGTAGAACTTGTGTTATAAAATAATACCAATCAAAATAAGTATTTCTATGATTTAATGGTACAAAATGAGCTAGTCTGAAACCTGAAATTATTTGCCTATCTATGCTCTTGTGCTGTGTGACAATGGAAGGGTCAAACAGAACTCTGTCCTCTAGTACCGTGCTGCTGCTGAAAACCTGTGGACTTCATTGTAATGAGTTGTAAAGCTTGTGCATGTGCTGCTTTATGGTATAGTTCCTAAGGCTATACTGGGTCACTGAAGAGTTTAATGTATGCATATGTTTGTCTGACTTAATAACAATCTGCTGAGAAATAAATAAGAAGGTGAGATCCTGGATGGTTATAGACCTTCACAGGAAAGTGCTGAGGATTAACAAATTACTGTTCTTAGTTTAGTTGCAGTTTCTGTTCGCATGATCGTTATTCAGTGAAAATACAAGGGAAAATATATCTAAATCATATATTGATTATTTGAAAAAAAAGCCCAAAACCCATCATCAACAACAAAAATCCTCCACTCCCCACTAAATATATTTGGATTTAAAAGACAGTGTGTTAATTATTCATCTCTCTATGCCTCACAAGACCCAGGAGAATCACAGCTGATTTGCAGGATACAGCAACTTGGGCCTATTGCCTCCTTGGGGAGCACCGCAGGTTTCTTCCTGGGAAAGATGCAATCACAGAAAGCACTCAGAGGCAAAGTTAATCCTGTAAGCAGGCCAGTGAACCCCTACCATATTCAGGTTTTCGTTACAAACGATTTCTCTCAGTTAGAAACATGTGTGTCTGCTGTTGCTGGAGGAGTTAAAGGTACTACAATATTGCAATTTCAGCCAGACAAAATGAAGACTGGCTCCAGCCAAGTCACTTCCACAAGATCTGCAAAAATGTGCAATAGCTAGTTGTTATTTTTTAATAGCAGAGCCCCAGTATTGATGATACCCAGGATTAAAATATAGGAAATCTTGCTGATTACAAGAAGGTGGACAGTCTTGTATGCATTAAATGGATTTTTAGAGGCAATGGGTACTATATTTAGGCTTGAGTTCATAAATAGAGTGGGGCAAAAGGTCAGTCTGGCACATACGGCTCATTTACTGTTAAGCTGTACAAAGAACCTTGTAATAGCTGAGGTTTATAATAACTGAAAAACCAATGGATGAGTGACTACAGAGAATTAACTTCATAATCTGAATGTTGCATCTGAATGTTATTGAAAACAATTATAATTATTTGAATCACTAAACTATATTTACATGTTTTGAGTTTTCCCTTTGGGATAGTTCCGTACTTTTCTATCACACATCACTGGCTAGTAGATATTAGGCTGCAGTTAATAGCTTCGCATTACGTGGCAATATTATTTTGAGTACCTGAATGTAGCAATAGCAAAACACATCACGGGTTGTAGCTGTGGTCAAATCAATACATTCATACAAAATGAGGAGAAAATTAATGTTGTGCTATGAATAGCTCTAGTTAGAAAAACGTCTGTTGTAAGAAGGAGCAGACTTAATAGTGTGCAGCAAAAACACAGAACTAAAGAGCGTCGTGACGCTGTGAGGAACATAAGGGAGCTTTGATGTGCTATCAAAATCCCCCATATCACTCTAAGAAGAAATTGGATTTACTCCATGATATGCTTTTCTTAAGGAAATAGAATAACACCTATAAATAGACAAACATCAAGGGGAGAACCAGCCAAGCAACAAAATCTGAGTCGCAGTCAGCCTTTTTGTAATCATCTCTCTGCCTCCTGGATGGGAACTGAGCCTGATGGGGGAAAGCAAGAAGGGAGGCAAGCTGCCCGCAGTCAAAGGCATTGACGTCTGGCTGCAAGGAGCTTGCCAAAGACTAGCAAAGCTCTGAGTTTCTGTGGAAAGGACTACCCATGGCCAATTTCTTTATGCACAAAAGGTATTTGTGATTTATGGGCTTGTTTCTCCAGGTGGAGGGGATGTAGCAAACTACAAGACAGACAGATGGACCAACGAGGACAGGAGAGACTATTGGTGCAGCAGACTGAGATGTAACCTTGGTGCAAAGCCTGGGAAGTGGTGGCTGATAGAGGGGAGACCCTTCAGCTCTCGTGCGAAGTGAAGTCTTCTTCACTTGCAGGTGGTGGCTCTGTGAATGTGAGAGTGCAAAACAAAGAACCACATGAGAGGAGTGGGCACCACTGCTTCCCTTAACAGATTCAATCCAAGAAATAGAAACTCTACCTGAAGTACTCGGGGCTAACAGTAACACTTAAATATCAAAGCCAGCATGAACTGGAAGATGAAATGCTGTGCAGCAGTTCTTGCTGTGACGGGACAAACTACTACAAGTATCTTCATTTGTGCCTTGCCTTTCTTTTGCTGACATGTGTGACTGTAATGTCTTTTGACGTATATTCTTTTGTTTGATATCTTTATTTTACCACTGGGAACAGAATTTCTCTCTCTGCTGTGTTGAAGCTGTGTTGAACTCAGGTGTGATAACAGGCTGCTGTTTCTGGCAGGGCAAAATCTTGAGCATCTTTTTGTAACTGCTTTAGCAAGGACTTAGCAGGGCAGATCTTGCAGCTGAAATAGGAAACATCATTTGTTTCCTCAATACTGTGATGGATGGCTGTCAACAGTGGACCCCTGTAAACTAAGAAAACAGTTCTTCCTCATACCACAATTATCAGAGCACTCCAAGGTAGGACTCTGCTGCCTTAATTTAGACATTTGCAGTACAGACATCTCCATCTGAGCTGGGCATACGGAGTTCTTTTATAGTCCACGGAGAGAAATAGGGAATGATTTGTCTTATACTACAGTAAATGTCTAAAGTGCCATATAAGTCATGCTTTAGAAATGCCTATGTCTCTCCAAGGACTATTAAGATGTTGTAGATAACTAGTTTGAAGACTTCTGAATTTACCCATCTATAGGCAGGTGAGACGAGACCATTTCCCTGCCCTTCAATCGAAACTGCGAGACAACTGCTGAGAGGTGCTTGGCGCTGCAGACAGCCACATCTGCCCAGCTGCTGCCATCTCAGCACTGCCCCTTCCCGCAGGGTCCTTCCCTGCATTTTCTGCTTTGGCTTCCCTGCAGGTCACTACCTCTGGGCCTGCTGCCCCTCACACAGCATCTGGGGCAGCTTTCCGTCTCCCTCAGACAGCCTGTGTGTAAGGAAATCACTCGCTATTGCTTCAGGGCCCCTGTTTACCTGCTTTTACCCAAGAATTTGTACCCTATATCCACAGACCACGCATAAGGGTGCAATCCAACTTTCAGGATTGGATTGTGCTCAGTATACTTTTCTCTACCAGACTTTTACTAAATTCAGATGAGTGCACAGTATTTAGCTCAAATCCAAACCTAGCAGAAAAGGACACCTTCCCTCTCATGGCCTAGCCTCAGGCTACTCTGTTTCCGTCTCAGTCTCAAAGTGTTTCTTTTAATTTATAGAGGAGACAAGTGCTTAGCTTGGTTTTCTGTTTCCTTGCACTACACCGTCATTTACACTAATGAGAACAGGATTCCAACTGCTCCACAGTCAAAATGAGGACTCAAGACAGAAATTATGAGCCAGATTAAGTTCTAATTTGCATTTAATTCTGGATGAACTGTCCCTCCTTCTCTTTTTACTCATACTAGCTCTGTTTCAGTGTTACTTTAGGGTTTCCTCTGTCCTGCTTTTGTGTTGCGGATTTGTTCCTTGATTGCAATGTGATTTCAATAATATCCATAATTGCTCAAGTTTCAGTAGCTAACTACGTTAATTGAGGAGCTGGACAGATGGCTCAAGCATCTGATATTAAACTTACTGTGCTGAAATGATGTAGCCGTCAGGGTTTGAAGTGTTACCGTGGGAATGCACTTCCAATGGCTGCCGAGTGCTAGAAGCATTACACAGTGACATTCCTGCCAGGGCTGTAATGACACTAGCTTTTAAGAGATCCAAAGAGGCAAGAAGAGGTCAGCTTAAAAAATCCCTGGAGAAATCCTGTGATGTGTTGGTGTCCTCCAATTAGCTGCTGTATAGTCTACTAAAGTAGTTCTTTGCACATGCACTCTGCTAAGAGCGCCAAAGCCACGGTGGGCCTTTGATTCTGGAATAAAGCCAAACTATCATTTTATAACTTTAATTGTAGACTTCAAATTGAAATCAAGTCTTTCTGGTCTTCTGAATCCTCTGTTCGTCTCTCTGGAAAGACCTTTCAGTGGCCTTCAGAAAAGGAGAATGGTTTGGTAGCTAAGAATTGAGATGTCATTTCAGTAAGATCCATGATTGTTTAGGCTTCTGTAGGTAACTGTGACCTGAGAAGTTGGACAGATGGCTCAAGTATCTTACATGAGGCTTACCGTTTTGAAATGATGTAGACGTTGGACTCAGAGCAGCATAGAGCTCCTCCTACTTTGTATGATCTTGGGCAAATCCTATTATTTCTTCATAGCAGAATAATTGAAATTTAAGGCAGTATATTTTACCTTATGGTTTCAGAAGGCTGACAGAAGGAACTCCTTACATGGTTACATTCAACAGTTTGCCTAGACAAGGGAGCAGAGAGTAAATACAAGCCCCCGCTCCTTCCACCCACATAACCCATGGGGCCCTGCCCCATTATGCTGCACAGCCACAGCATCTGCCACAGGGAAAACCAATGGATTTCCGCATACCATTGAATGGCATGTTTCAGAAGAGGAGATCGCTGAAGTTTGTTCCCTGCACACTCTGACAGCCTTTTCCTTCTGCTTCTCAGTTGAAGGACAGTTTCTGGTCAGGATACTGAGGTGGCTAATTATGTAGTCATACTGATATATCAAAGAGGTTTCATCCACACTCTTGATTTTCTGCCTTTGGGGTTTTTTCTCTGTGTAGTTTTTCTGTGTTTTCGTGGGGCTCTGTTGGAAGTTATCTAAGATTAATAGGTGTTTTTCTTTTGGTTACAGTAAGCATTTGAGACAGTCTGTAAGTAATGTCTAAGCCTCCTCCTTGTCTTTCCCTTAGATAATGTTATCGTGTGCACACGTTGCCATTTAATCTTTCATATAATCTGTTCTGCAGAGGAAAAAATAATAAACATGGACCTAACACTGCAGATCAATTGGAAAACCTGCCAATGGCTTCAGTAGAAGGTTTTCTTGAGTAGGGAAATTATCTAATCTAATTCATACCCATCACCATGGTAACTGAGCACTGTGTAGAAAATTACCTATATCTGAAAAAGTGTTTGCGCATTGACTGGATTCTTTCCTCCCACCCCAACCCCCCCAACTTTATTTATATGATCTAAGAAATTCAGTGGGTTTTTTGCTATCTTTTTGAAAGTTACGTGAAATGGAGATTGGAGTTTGTGTTTGCTTTGTTATGTAGAGTAATTCCCTGGGGTAAATATATTTACCATTTATCATCTGTTCATATACATAATGCATATGTGTAGCTGAGTTGGCTAGCAGATAAAAAGGTTTTTCTTTTTTTTCTTTTTAACCTTTCAGCTGAACAGATGAATAAATATAAATCCCATCTGCAGATATAACATTCTCAGTGCTGCATATTTCCAAACCCATCCAGTAGCTGGGCTTTATATTCCAGGTTACGTGAAATTATTTTCTTGTACTGAATTACAGTGACGTATCACAAGAGTTCCTGAGTGTGATGCTCCCCGTGAAACAGGCATGGCTGGAAATTCCAGCCAGCTCACCAGACATGGACAACATCGTTTCCAAATATTGGGGGGGGATTACCAGAAAATCTGAAGTTGCTATTTTTCTGAAACCAAATAGACTCTGTTGAAAGGCTACATTTCACAAGGTGAACGCTTGATCCCTCTGTCTCTGCCAGTGTTTTTCAGCAACAAAAGGAGGCTGTCATGAAGGTTGCTCACAAATAGACCTGTGTCTATTTGACTGCCACAATTCATCAATGAAAACACAAGTAACAGGAAGGGAAAAAGAGAAAAAGACAACTAGTCTAACTATTCCATTTTCTCCTAAAAGGTGTTGTTTATTGTAGTGCTTTATCTTATATTTGGTATTTTTCCATCACTGCATACTTTTTGGGAACCTGTACATTTATTTTGGAATTTAGTGGGGAGCTGAGATCTCTAGAAAATCTCTCTCTAGTATAATCTTCACAGTAATGGTCTGCTCATTGAAAAAGCCATGGAGAGGAAAAGGTCTGTCTGCCTGCCTGGGGCCTTGCCACATCTCTCACTAAGCCAGTGCAATCCGTGGTGCTGTGATTTCAAAGACATGTTGTGACTCAGTGGCTTTAGGCAAGATGGCCAGCTGTGCTTGCCATTTTTTATTCTTTCTAAGTAGCAGTCCCTTTGCAGGCCTTGTAGCTGGAAGGAAATTTTAAAATTGTAAAATGAATCATACTTGAGTAGAAAAGGAATATACGCCAGCACTGCTCGAGACGGGGGCTGGAACAGATGAGCTTCACATTCACTGTGAAAAAAGTCCTTTGGTAGCTAAATGCATTTGTGAATCGGGGTTGTAGACAAATCCTAGCCCTGCTTAAACAATGTGGTAGTGATTTCTGACGTGTGAAATATGAACTGACAGCATGATTTTGAATTGTTTTCATTGCAGTTTTGTACTGCTTATAAAGCACTGCCCCTCATTCTGAACCATGAAAATTAGCAACAAATACAATCCTGATGAAATGAACTAAAGGCTCATCACCGGCTGCTCTGTTCTTTAGGCCATTTAGGGCACTATATTCTTTTATTCATTTTCTTTGAGAGCATTGTGTGTTGCTGATGCAAAGTTTTGATTTTTTTCAAAAGCCTCCTTCATTGCTACATACACACAAAAGGTCTAGAAGTGCCCATGCTTGAGATCTTACAACTTGTCTGAAGAGCAGTTTCAGTCAAAAAGTAAATATATATAAATGACGAGCATTTATTCAACAGAACAGCTCCTTGGTAGACTTTGAAGCATATCTGCTTATTTTGCCTAACAGGGAAAATATGTGCTTTTTTTCCCCTGCTGTTATCAGAAAAGAACCAAGATAGGGCATGTGCATTCCCCTCTACCCTGTTCATCATCATCAGAGCTATCGGTGATGTTTTCACTATAGAATATTCTTAGGCAAAAAGTAGAGAGCTTGTTTTTGCATGCTCCAGATCACTCTTGCAAAAGGACTGTCTGTCTTCACAATGTTGCACATCAAATACTTGTTTCACTCAGTATCTCTTCCGGCCTCCAAAACGTACTAGGTTTGTACTTTATCTGTCCACATTTCTAGGACTGCTAAAGTTTGGTTTTAGTTTTCTTTGTCTTAAAGCATAATTATAAGAAAAAGCTCCAGGTGATAAGGTTAAAGTAGCAACATTTATGTTTCTCACAAGAAGTCTTTTGGTAAAGATTTTTGCCCTACTGTCGTGAGGGGATTGGTGAGGGAACTGTGGCATAGCCACAAGAGGAGGAGGACAAACCTCTCAAAAGGATCCGTGGGCAGTTTGTGTTGTGCAGTAGCAGAAGAGAGGGCAGAGATGCAACAGGTATCATCGTCTCAGGCTGCTGTGTCCCCATGCTACGTACGCTGCCTGTTTGAGATAGCGGTTGTTATTATTACTGGAAGTCAACGTGGTGTTGTGCCTGAACTAATAAATGTTTCTTCTGAGTTTATCAGTTTAGACACAGTGCAGAGCAAAAGCAGCAAATCTGCTGTGTCACTACCAGAGCTGGCAGCTTGTCTAGTGACTTGGTGTCTCTTGGCTCCACTTTGTTGCTTCAAAGGATTTTTAAGTGTCAGGGTCCTCTTATGAAAGGCCAATTTTCCACTTCTGACCCAAATTTAATTGAGATTCAAAAGGACGTGGGTTATTATAGGATAGTTATCAAAGATCTTTAGGAGTTTAGACTCAAAATGTCAAATTTCTGTTAGGCTTTAAAAATTTTTGTGTTGACTTCCCATTGATTTCAATGCCTACATTTGAAAGTCCTGTCAGATGCCATCAGCATCTTTTAGTTGCAAATGAAGATGGCTCTGTGCTTTTGAAAGTTATTTATACCAAGAATCATCTACCGTACACTGCCCTCTTCAGCCCTGTAAAACATCCCCACTCCCTTGAAATTACCAAACTTGGACATGGTTAAAATGCAGTCTGAATTTAGCTCCATTATAAGGTAGGTCATTTTTGTCATATACTTGTATTTCAAACGTTTGAGCAGCCACACTGGGGTTATTTTCTGCATTAGAACGAAATTATAAGAGGTGGCAGTTTTATATTGTACAACAGAATATGTTCCATCTAGACCCCATTAACCTTTGGTCAAACCTCTGCATTTTCTTAAAATCTCTTTCCTAGCAAATAGATATCGTATACATAGAGGTGAGGAGGCACAGAAATGGGTCGGGTGCTGGTTTCATCATCTCAAGAGGTAGCTGCTACCCCTGACTCTTCAGATAGGATGTTAAAATTTTTCAGAACCAGCGGCGCAGGTCAACCATGCCAACAAAGAAAGGAGTGATATGAAAAATGTGAATGAGAACTGGGACTCTGGGAGCTGTGTCATTGAATCGCAGGGCTTTGGAGACTATTTTGGGCAGAACACAACCTTTGTGTCACATTTTGCTGAAGGCTGTAGGTAAAGCTAAACTGTTGTCCCAAATTCCATGATAAAATCACTCAGTGGTCTTTACTAAAGTATAGAAAGACTGTTTAACTGTCGCTGCGAGATGCAGTGAAAATGTTGTTGCAGGATGCAGAAAGCCAAGTCCTTTGGTTTTCTCCGTATTACAGTGATGGAAATGATAATGCAGCTGGATCATTAACTTCAACAATGTCAGCATATTCTCACCATTGCATTTACATTAATTAGTCTACATATTATTATTTAACAGCACACTTCTCTCAGATGAATTCACTAATGTACTTCTTGGCTTCCACTGTGCAGAATACCTCTGCTTCAAAAGGTAGGAAGATTTGTGGAAAGACACACTTGTGTTCACATTTGAATAGGAGCACATAAAGGCATTGAATGATAACTTCCCTGCAGAAATTTCTTGCTGCTTACTGTGCAAAAGTCTTTGTTTCTACCTCATGTTCAGGCAGGAAAGAAAAATAAAAAAGCAGAATATCAAATCCAGAGGAGGAGTGGATGTTTATGGACCTGAGGAATGAATGGTTCCAGCAGATTGTTTTAGCATAAATTAAGTCACTGTTCACCGTCCAAAAAAGGAACAGGAAAATATGCTGACTACAGATCCTTACAGCTGCTCCTCATGTACTAAGCACTCAGCTTATGAGCAACAGTTAGTCTTTGTTGCTTTCTTCTACTGCATCTCTTCACAGCCAAAATTACTCATTGAACTTAAACTACAGCATGTTTGGATTAAAATGCAGTATCTGTGGGGCTCTTTTAAATCTGTACCAATAATCATGAGTTGAGAAAAGCCTCTTGGTCAGGAGTTCAAATGTGGAATATGATAAATTAGTTTTTGCCTTATCTCTCTTCTGTCTTCAGCTGTAGAACTTGGCTTGGTCCTGTGGGCTGGAATAGGGACATCTGAGCTCCGTCTTGCTGTCAGTGGCTATGAACTTGGTGTTGCAAATAACTTACAATGCAATTAGTATGGAAAAATTGAAATGTGCAAGCAATCAGATAACTGAAGAATTTGGGATTTTTCCAAGAAGTATGTTGGCTTTGAGTTGTGGGGTTCTCTTTTCCTCCCCTCCTCCAACTTTATTTCAAAAAGGAACAAAGAACTCCTATATTGTACATTGTGTGACGCAAATCAAACTGTAAAAAGGGAGAAATGCACTATAAATGTAGAAGGAGATTCCAAGGCAAAGAAATTGGGAAACCTCCCTGTCAGACTTGTGGGTTAAGAAGAAGACAAACTTAATGAAGTAATTGTTTGTTGATAGATGAGTACTTCTGTTTATCAGATCTCTTGGTAGGTAAGCAGCATTAGCATGGGGAGAACTAGCCTGTTCTGAAGGCTGATGCAAGTTTGACCAAACATAAGATTAAATATAAAGGTTACGTCTTTACATCAGCAGTGTCGTCTTTTAAATGATATTTAAATTAATCTAAAGATTTACTCTTTTAATACCCTTTTAAAACAACGTGCAGACAAGAGGCAACTGCCTATAATGGATGAGATAGTGAAATTCAACTTAAATATGAGAGCCCAGGTTTAATGTATGTTACTGTCAATGAGATGAGACAAATTTGACTAGAATTCCATTTTGGGGTGAACATGAAACCTCCTGATGTCATTTGCATGATGTCATTCAATATGTTGGAATCACACTTGAGATAAAGGACTGTTGAGACCTCTTTTCTGGGTGTGTTTAGAAATCAGAGTTACAAATAAAAGAATACAAGAGGCATGGAAAAATTAAGCTTATTCTTTGCCAAAGGGCTAAAAATTAATTAATAAATGAATATCCATCAAATGTAGTGACTTCAGGTAATAAAATAGTGAATGAAGCAAGAACTTGAGGCTTCCCCTACCTGTGAAATTGAATTTTTATTCAATAAGAATCAAATTAGAGCTGTTGTATTGATTCAGTTAGTCCTGTAGAATGTAATCTCTTGAAATGTATATTTTTAAGTTGCAGTTATAATAGGAAATACAGGCTGAGGACTCGGTGAATTGTGTGGATGCTAGTACAATGAAAATGTTCATTGATCACCTGTGGTACCAACCATAAACAGTTCATGAACCTGACTTTATCAATTCAGTAAGTACTTCAGATGTTACACACGTGGTCCAAGTCTTGATGACATTTTTTTGGGGAAAAAAATTATATGGTGTAACACTGGTGAGAAAACAGCTAAGTATTTCATTGTCTTTGATATCATTCAATGCTCAAAAGATGCAGGGACAACAGTATCTTTTTCTAAACCAAGTAACTCTGGTTTTGGTCTTGGGTTGTTATGCATTTCCTTAGGACAAAAAATGCAGAATGTTGCCCTCTAGCCCTGACAACAGGTGCCAAAGGAATTGACTCATAAATCTTAATCATCTTGTTGTAACTGTGAAGGTCTCATGCTCTGAAGATGATAGTACCTTTAGCTTGCAGTCATAAATAAGCATTTACCACCCACTACTGGAGGACGAACTTTCCTTTATTGACACTGCAAACTTATTTAGAGGAAGTTTGTGGTTTATTTGAAGAACAGAATACATGCAACCTTCTAGACACACAGATGGTGTTAAAGAGGTAACTCCCCTCTTCACCAATCTCTGCACACTGTAAAATGGAACTTGCTTTAGTTAACCTGGAGCATATTGGTTTGCCATTATGGCCCAAGAGTGACACCTCTTATTAGTATTATCTCACTACAGTATATATAGGGAACTCTTTTCTCTTTTTTTATTATGTTATCAACAAATTTGAGAAATATTTTGAATCATTCATGCCAATCTCAGTACTGCAGTGTATTGAGTATTCTTACATGGTAAATATTCTTTGAGAGATCAGCTTTCATCTTCCATTAGTAACATGTTCTGTAATTACACTTTTTTTTTTTGCTTGAAATGTCTATAATTTTGTTGTTCTTGGCAAAGACAAACCAAACACTGACATTAGAATACTCTGTAGTATATGAAATGAGAAGAGATGAGATTTTCATGCAACCTTAGCTTACGGTTTTTTGGAAGGTGATGATGAAAGGGAAGATGCATTTGCTCAGCAGTTAAAGGCTTGACTTAAGCTTGTGTAGACATATCTTAGCCAACTTTACCCCGCCTAGGCTGGGGGCTGATAAAAGCTGTGCAGGATAACCCCTGCAAAACTTACCCTCTTTCTCAGACTTGTAGCCTGCAATGCGATCTTGTGCTTGGTCTTCTGGGTGCTTACAAGAATTTATCTTGTTAGCTCTAGTTCATCTACGCAAGCAGCAATTGCAGATTTATTGCTGCCTAACATGGGGATACTTATCCAATTGTGATTATATGGGGTCTAATAAAAGTGGCACTTGGTTGCCTGTTTTGTTTTCTGTTACAATGCCCAGAGATGCTGTTGGAAGAATTTTTTATGCATTGCTTGATTGCTACCATTCATCTCGGAGCTCTTTATACTGTCTTGAGAAAAATAGACCTAAGACTGCAGGGATTAACAGGCCCCATAGTAACTCCCACAAAATAGGAATGAGAGAGACCTGGCATATACTCTCCAGTGCTCCACCACTTTCACAGTGCTCGGTGGGTGTAGCACAGGAACAGGAGAAGGAAAGACTCAGAGTTGCAGAGCATCTCCTAAGTAGCTGGAAGAGGCAACTGTAGGAAAGCAAGCCAAAAAGTGAATCAATATTTGAGAGGCACGATAAACACACAAAGATTTTATTTTTTGTTTTCCTTCTCTTGAACTGTGTCTCTTATGCTTCAGATCTTGAGATGCACAGCATGTAATCTGGTGTGTGGGAGGCAGAGTCCATGATTGAGCCACTGATTTAACTGAAGTTATATATTGCCCATAAATTGTTATTTTCTGGGGCTTAGCATCTTCATTAAAAATCACTTTGAGCTGAACATTTCTATTATTTTATCAGCTTGAAGCTGGCTGTTTATGCCTCTCAAAAAAATCCACTTTACACTTTCTGAGTTTTTAAGCTTTTATTGAAGCCTTTTAAAAGGAACCCTCTTTCAAATCTCTTAAAATAAGGAACCATAAACAACATTGTTAACAGAGTTCCTCTTTTTTGAAGTATTCTGTACTAAATAATTAGTGGTACTGTGGAAATCAACAACTTTTCAAAATTACCCAAATCCAGAGTTAGCTGAGATTGCTATAAAACCACTCATTATGTAATGATGGCCATAAAACAGCAATTATACTATTTCGTTCTGAGTTTTAATTATGTAATTGCAATGAATATGTTGATTGAATTCTTAGAATGTTTAATGGTGTTAAAGAAAATATTATGACGTTTTAGCCCATGATCTTCAGAAGTACTTTTAAATGACACCAGAATTCACATGCTTCCCCTTCTCTTCCTTGTGTTTTAGTTTGTTTTTTTTTTATTAATGGGTGAGTTTCTTTTGAGAGAAGCAGAGTTAAAGTGGAAGCATAGCACACACTGGATCCATTTTCCACACCTGGATCCTCCTGAAAGTACTAATTTCCACCCTCCTGCTTTAAAAGGATCTTGATACTTTGCAGCATCATGCAGATCATGCAAAATAAATACATTAAAACTTAATATGTAACAGAAACAAATTCCCGATAGAGAGGGGAAGTTTCAAGGCACTGAACAAAGTGTTGATATGGCCTCCTTTGGCATATCGTTGCAATTCTATTAATTTACGTTCAAGAAAGATGAGCTAAAATCATAAAAGCAGCAAAAAAAAAAATTACTTCAGAGATTCAGAGAATGGAAAGTTGATCATACAGGAGGAAACTAGGGGCTGTCTCATTCTCACTGAAGTAAGTCTGAACAGGGACATCATTGCTATATATAAATAAAAATGGAGAGAGAGAGAAGGATAAGGATGATACAAGAATAAATGGGTATCGACAGGACATTAATACTTTGACTGGCAGAAGACCTGTTTAGAAGCAGGTTCCCATCCACCAGAGCACTGCAGTGCAGCAGCAGCCATTCCATCACAATAAGGGAAAAGAGCCCAACTTTTCTTCAGATTGACCTCAGTATCCAAATGGAGAGGACTCGTGGCCATGGTGCTTGTGACAGAAGAGAATTTGAAGTTTTGATGCAGAATTACCCCTTCTGCCATGTGTTTTATTTTTTTCCTCAGGATAGCAAAGCATCTATGCAGGTTTTAAGTCCTGCTGAAGTGAGGACTATCCTGTGTTGATCTGACGTTGCTGCCATGACTTTCTGTCTGCTCAGATCCATTTAATCCCCTTTCTCATTAAAAACTTTATGAATCAGTGGCTCCCTGAACTTTGAAAGAAGTGGGTAGGAGATGCTGAGGCTGAAGAGTGTTTTTGTAGGTCCCTGAACTCCCTGTGCTTTTGCCTGAGAATAAGATAGGTCATCTGAAATTAATTATGTTTAGTGATAGACCATGAATGTCCGTAGTTCGCAAAGGCATTCAACAGAGAATGTGCAACTAAATACTAGCGCAGAATTTCATTCCTTGGAGATCAATGCACAAGTCTTGGCTGCATTAAGGGCAAATTTCACACTTAATGTAATTACTGCGTCTTCTAAATCAAGTGATATTAATAAGCTGATCTCTTTGGGGCAGCTGTCGCTTGCTGTATTATTGGACAACGCCTATTGTAACTTGATTGAAATTTCTATGTGTTACTATGAGAGTAAAATTATAATCAGAACAGCTTTGTGGCTTGTCTCCCCTTATAATTTATCAAATTGCTTTATACATTTCAGCCTTTTCCATTTGGCAAATACTGATGGTTTTTCCAGAGCTTTAATGGAGGTAAAGCTGTCACGAAAAAAAATAATAATTGCGTGCATTTCTGTAACAGTTACAAACCAGAAAGCTTTTACTTTGTTCTAGAATAAGAACTCAAATTAATATATAGTCTAAGCTCCCTCTCAGCTTTTTATCTTCTACTGTGAGTCAGTCATTGCTTCTCTGAATTATAGTAATGTGCAGTACCTTTATAAAAGTACTTGACTGTTGCCTGTCCTAAGCAAGAAGGCTGAATTTGCAACTGTTTATTAAAGTCAGCAAACGTTTCACACAGGCATCACTAAGAAAACTTACAGGACCGATGTTAACAGTCTTTATCTCTGCTAACAACTATAATACTTACCTCCAAGGTAGTCTTGATGGTGTGGTTGTTACTCAGGCAAAACTTTAAATAATAAGCAGCGAATTTTTTTTCTTGTTGTCCTGATAATCTATGATCAAGTCCAAAATTTATAATGGTAACATTAAAAAATCCACTTTAAGCAATATCAGCACTATATAAAAATGTATCAAATTCATTTTGATGCAGCACCAATTTTTCCTTTGGAACGTGGAGCCATAGAGTAATTTGGAAGGAGGGGAAGAAAAATAAAAAAAGCAAGCCCAAGGTAGACAAGCTCATACTGAGGGGCTAAGCAATATCCCCACCTACCTGTCTCCAAGTTAATTACATATATATACAGGTATCTGTCAACTGAAGTGTCAACTAAAGCAATTTTTAAAGCAGCAGCTGAAAATGGATAAAAGCAGAAGTCCTTAGTAGAACACTGGGCAGGTTTAAGAGCACTTGACCTTAAGTCAACCAAGGCTGGGGCTTCCCAAGCGCAAGATATCAAGTCTCTGGTTCACTTCAGGCATCTGCAGTTTCCCTTAGAGCAACAACTTCTCTAAAGCAAAGCAAGGAGTAGGAGAAGGACGTTCACAGGGGTTGACTGCTAATGCTGTCACACACCTCGTAGTGCTGGGGAGAACGCACACGACTTGTTAGTTCATTTAGAGGTGTGCTGTTTCGTCGTGCTGTTGTGCATCATGATGAGTTTCGGAGGCTTTTGTTTCACCCTTTTGACAGTATATATGCAGAGACATTGCATTATTCATTCTCTGTGTATACCTCTTGTGGTTATAAGTGTAAACAATATTTGTAATTAGGTAAGTCACAGGCATCCTAAGCTGTAAGATGCAGTTTTTACATGGAGATTTTCAGTGGTTTATTGTAGTGTAGCCACACGCCATCTTTATGTAAGAATAGAGTACTTTATGCATGAGAACATTCCAAGTTCATAAAACTTCAACTTTATTCCAGAAGATAGTTCTATTATTAGTCAGTAAGGCTGACCTGAGCAGGACACTAGACAGGGAGTCATGAAAACTGAGTTCAGTCTGCAGCTCTTGGTCTTCAAGGTCATGGTAAGCAAAGCAGTCAGAAGACTCAGTCCCCATTTTTAAATGGACATTAAATCTTTGACTTTGCTTTAAATCATTCTGAGATTTGCAAATGTAAAAGAATGTATTAAAAGTAGATGGCATATTATTGGACTTGAAATTCCCATTAAAACTTGTCAGTTTTAACGAGGACTTGCAATATGATCTTAGTGAAATTGCTAAAGGACAGGCACTTTAAAATAATTGGAAACAGGAAAGAATTAATTGATGACCCCTTTTGGAAACATGACCACTAGTCTTTCTATGCTGTATTTTTTTATTCTTTTAAAAAGACTAAAGCTCCTTTCTTTCTGCCTTTTATGCTCAGATTCCAAGGTATTCATCAGAGTGACTGTCTTTACCCCGTGTTGCTAAAGCACAGAGCATAAAGAGACCCCCTACTTGGAAAGACAGGTTTGTGGAATCTGTAGAACCTCTTAGCCCAAATAAAACGAATCATTTAATTTGTGGGGCAGGTGAGAACGGGTTGAGGTGCATGCTGTTCTTAAGTAATGCAAAGGACCGTTTCCCTTCCACAGAGAACCTGATTCCGGAGTAAATATTTTAAAAATCCTCAGTGTGAATTTGACCATGTTATCTAATATAAGAGCAACTACAGATAAGTATCCACTCACCGTTCTAGCCTACTGCTTTCACTCCAATACTCTTGTGCTATACCCATGCCTTTGGAAACATTACATAACACTTTCCAAAATGGTGCAAAGAATACAACAGACGCATTCCTGGGGATCTGATTCCACCGGGAAAGAATTACTCTCATGGAGAGCAGTAGTGTTTAAAATCCCAGAAAGCTCTGCCCTTGCCCAGAACAACCTGTGCTGTGAACCACAGCTTGCGCCAGGATGAGGTGACAGTACAGTGGTCCCACCCTACGGCAGATGGGAGGGGAGCAATGCGCACGCTGTAAACTATTTCTAATGTTGATGTGTTGTTTGACATGGAGCTACCAAAACTCCTTCATTGTTAGCATCACTTGGAGAGACCTCTAACCCTAGTTACACATATTCACAAAACTGGAATTTTCCTAAAAGATGTGCGATGGAAGAAACTACTCAGAAAACCAGTCAAACTGGTGGCTGTAAGCTTGGCCGTAAAGACCTGTCTGGTTTCTTTGGAAGCATGGTCACTCCAGAGTCACTCATCATTTCTGTGCATCATTACTGTAAGGTAATCAGTGACATCTACCAATGGGGAGGGGGGACAGGAACCAAGGAAATTTATGTACTAAATCTGTGATTATAACAGAGCTGACAAACCTGTTAGAAAGTAAAGAGCGACATCTTATTTTTCCAGTTCTGCTGACTAACAAGGAGTCTGTCTCTTCATATCCCAGATTTTCTCCTACCTCTTGTTTGTATATCTGGTTTTGTTTTCTGCTGATGGATTTATATTTCTTTGGCCATATTGGAATGATGAGACAGTGACATCTGGTGACCAGTTATGTGTATTTGTATTATTTGTTGATACTTTACCATAAAGCAGTTACCCAAAATTCTGTCAATCACTGTGGAAAAATCTATTAATAAACAGATTGATTATTTTTTTCAAAAAGAAAGACCTCAGAAGGTCCTATAAAGTGACTATGAAAGTTACAATTTTAGCCTCGTTTACTGGAGAACTAAATATTAAGTGATCGCTTAGCCATGTAGCCATCTGTCTGCCCCTTGCCACCAAGCTGTTCATGGTCAGGTCCTGCATTATCCCCATGGGCAGGGAGCTGTGCGATTTACATCTGCTGGGTGTTTGGCCTGAGCTGTTGACTGACCACAGATGTGTAGGGTTGTATTTTATTTTTAGACTTGGAGGAAGCAATCACTGAAATAGGTTGCCGACTTCTCTATGTACTTACTCAAAAAACCAAAGCAAAAAAACCCCCAATTCCTCAATCTAATCTGTTGTCACAGATTTGTTTTTTTTTCCTAAGTGGTCTGCCAGCAGGGCTCCTGCTAATAGCCTGATGTCTCAGCATGCTACGCTTTTTGGACCTATTAATTTCATAAACAGAAACGTCGGTGCTTCTCCTCCCTTCAGGCTTTAAAGGGCAGGACTATACTCAGTCTCCATCAGCTGTGGCTGCTAAAGTTGTATCTCTGCTGCATCACGCGACTGCTTTAGCTCTCAAATGTTCCTGGGGTTGTTATGATGATATTGGAAAGTGGGTTGAATTTATCCAGAGATTCACGAATAAGAAAGAAAACAAGAGGATAAAGTACAGAGCTGCCTCTTTAATCAGATGGGTGACCTGCATCGTCCTGTAAGTTGAGGATAAATGGCACTGTGTTATGCCATTATCCTCCTTGGCATTGCTACTGGTGCTCTCCCTTAGGATAAACAAAGCTCTTGTTCTGGGAGGTGATAGGATCCAATGTTTTATTATCTTCCCCCTTGCTTCCTTGGCTTCTCTGCTTGGTTGCAGCCTGCCTGGGGAGGGAGAGGGGAGGCACCTCCTGCAGAGCATGAGGCCCATGGCTGCTTCTTCCCTGGGAAAAGGAACCAAATACCTTGTGGTTTTTCCCCAGATCATCACCAGAGCTGCCCTCTGACAGTGCTGCTTCTTAGGGCAAACTTGTGTTTCACTGCAGCTTCCCTCCTGATGAAGTAAATTTACTTTCACAGGAAAATGTTTAAAATCTTAATCTCATCTGCTGATAGTCTTTTAGCCTCTAGAAATGCTTTCAAAAATGAGACTTTTCTATTGAGATGCAATACTTTTCTAATTTTGAGTAGAGGAGGGCAAGTGTTACTTTTTGAGAGAGAGATTTTTCAGAGTCAGATGATAATTTAGGAATACAAGAAAAGGGAAATTATTTTCATAATCAGGTTATAAATGAAGACTACATGATTCTTCTGTGCTATTAGAGCCTGCAGAAAGGAGCAGTGTGTGTGTGTGTGCTCTGGGGAACGGACAAATCCATTATCTTTCTTATTTTATTTTTTTTAACCAACAATACTTTGTTGGTTTTTAACCAACAATCAACTATCATTTGGGTGTGTACAACAACCAAATCAAGTTAAAACAAATGTTGTGTCCTAAATAACTGGTCGATATCAGAATTCAGGGATGACAAAGTGCCGCTGTACAAAATAGGTAACTTGGATATTTAACGAAACAGACTTTGCATCATTCTTCCTTAGCTCACTCAATAATAGAGCCATTTTCTTCTTTCATAAAAATATTTCTCAGATTAAGCTGTTGGAACAGGGAGGAAAGGATGGCTAGCCATCTCAGTGAGACCTGTGGCATCGAGCTGCGTGGAGAAGGTTTGATGCTCCATCCCTGTCCACTCCTGTTTCAGGCCTTCTCTCTCAGGTGACGGCCGCGGTGCCGCTGAGCCTGGGTCAGCGTCTGCAGGTCTGGAGTTTAAACCGTACAAATCCTGACACGCAGAGGAGCTCAGGCAGGATCCTCCCACAGCCTTCAGGCTCCTGCCTGAGCCCCCAGAGCTTTTGCCCACAGCAGCACGGTGGCCCTGGGGACCCACCGAAAGACTGCCAGGATGGATCCCGGACTCCTCCTGTCCGGGGCCGCGTGATGAGCACAGACACAAATAAACCACTTGCTTTGTCTCTTCCCAGAGCCCAGCCAGGCTGGTAGCACAGATCACACACAACCTTTTCCTTTGTGCCATGCCTGCTCTCCTCTGCCATTTCATCATAGTGTCCGGGAATAAATTTAAATCATCATAAATTACTAATCTGTGCTATTAGTATCTCCTCTGAGCTGAATAAAGTGCTACAAAATTTATTAAGTCTAATTTCTTTGCATATTGGTTCTGTCTATATTCCCAGCTCCTGCAGGGTTTAGTAGAGATGCAAATTATGTTTGCTCCATATTTGGAAGTAAGTTTTAATTATTAATATTGTAATAAAACAATTAGAATATTTTTTAGAGTTGTTAAAGATATTTTAAGTTGATGTCATCTTCCTAACTATACTGCTGGGTATAAATAAAAGCAGTTATTGCAATCTCCTGACCTAATGGGAGTAACCTGGCAAGTTATCGCTCCAAAAAATTTTTTCAATCTTTCTTTTTTTTTGCCATCATCTGAACAAAGATGGTTTTTTCCATAATATCATTATAAAACATTCATAAACAATAATGTTTTCCTTATTGTAAGTGATATGTTTTAAATTACGTTTAAAGCATCTGAAAGTAATTTATCCCAGAGCTACATGGTGTCACTTGGGAAAAGAAAGTCAAAATTGCTTTTGAATTTGCTATGAATTCAGTACTACTAATAGTGGCAGCTGAAGTTGCTGTTTAGAAAAATTGAGTCCCTAAGCATCTTGAGGCACAACACTTGGGGGAGTGTGTGTGTGTATGTGTAATTTCCTCAACCTCCTGCGTACTTTAAAGCTTTTCTTCCTCATTCAGGTGTCTCCGATTCCCTTGACCTTGTGAGCATTTTAATGTTGTACTTTCCAAAAGTGAGTATTGCAGCTGCAATTGAACATTTTAATTTGTTTTGAGTGCTGTTTTGCAGTGGCTGACGCTATAAAGCCAAATTAGACAAATTACAGGGCATGCTCATAGAAATTAATTATTCCTAATGATTTGCTGCCCAAATACATATTCCTTTCTATGAATGAAATAGAAAGCTGACTCTTCACTCTGTGAAAATGTCCTTATGTTAACACAGATCTTAACTTACAATCTTATTATTGTTCTAAATTATACAATATTTATTTCTGTTACAATTTTGCGGGTTCTGTTATTTTTTTTCTTCTTGACCCTTGTCGTTTCCCCGCAGCCTGCGGGTGTGAAGCACTCACTGACCACCTACCCAACAGACCTGAAATGAGCTGGTTGAAATTTCATCTGTTTTACTCTTCTGATCAAGGTTGCTTTGATGCTGTAGGAACTGATCTGGTTTTCCTTGTGGCCATAAGGAATCTGTTGGCTGTCTTCAACAGCATAAAGAGTTTCTATCCTTAAATATCCACCGTGCATAGCATTCCTAACTGCAGCTCCAGGTTGATGTTACATTTCAGCTCATGAAGCACTGCAAATTCTGGGCAAGTAGGGATCTCAAATACAAAAGACCTCTACATCAAGAAACTACAAAATATTATCATTATGGATCTGCTAAAAGGAAGATCCTATCTTTCATATAGTGATGATCTTTTTCTGTCAATATAAGACATTTGCTCCACATTCTGATAATCACTGAAATCACCATCCAAGCCTGCACCTCTTTGTCAGTGTTCGTTTGTTTAAAGAAATTGGAGTTTTGTGGTTGTTTTGGTTTTTCTTGGTTGATGGTTGGTTTTTTTCGTTTTTTTGGTTTTGGTTTTTTCTAATATAGTGAATATTCTTTGTATTAAATTTACTCCAGCTTTTATTTATTTAAAAGTACAGTTTAGTAATTAATGGGCTATTGAGCCAACCTCATTCAAACATCTCTAACGTCATCTCACATCCATGGAATGGGAAACAGCAGACCTTATATCCAGGAGGTGCCACACTAGCAAAGTCACTGCTTCTTCCTAGACAAGGTCAGCATTTTATTAGGTACTATCAGTAGAGAAGCGGACGCTTCCAGCTTTGAACTGTCTTTGCCAGTCAGAACCACCCATTCTCCTATTTCACCTCTTCTCAAAGTGTCAGAAGGCACAATGGGATGATTCTACAGATGAACGTGCTTTAGAGAAAAGCAGAAGGATGGGTCAGGGTCTTTTCAGTATTTTTACACTTAGTCTGTTTCTTTGCATTTTGTACATACAGGAGGACTGTTTTTACTAACCAGTTTGTTGGTCCAGGTCAGGTTTAAGTGAATGAATAGGGTTTCCATGTTTCACGGAAGATAATGCTGTTAAAAATAAAATGAGGTACTTATCCATGGGTCATGGCCTCTTTAAGTAGCCTTTAAGGAGCTTGGGTTTCACTCATGGTCTTATTTTATTATTAATAAATATTAGTATTAAGATGAGAAGCCAATCTTGCCTCAATCTTAGGGCAAGTCACTTTGCTCCTCTGCACAGACACTATTAACATCCTTTCTTAAGTGCTTTGAGATCCCTGGTTGAAAAATATTATACAACAGCTTGGAGTCCTGATTTCTTCCAGTAAGAGGTCTTCATTTTAGGCAATTGTTTCTGATCTACCACTTGATTTTTTTTCTGCTGATTTTCCTCTCCTTTATAAATAATTCTGTAAACTCCACAGAAAAAAATCTCATATTTTGCAGATATTTATTAATCAGTCGTTGTTGGTTTTATATTATTTGTTAAATTGTGAGAGATAATGAACTTGATCAAGTTTAATCACATGTTCTTTCTCAATATGGCATTGTAAGGGGTATGGATAGAAATTGCCGGTCATTTTATACCGATGGTTAAGGACACAAATTGTTTTACTGGATGGCTTAGGGGCTGCAATCTCATAAAATAATCAGTCTGGGGTTTTGTGAATGAAGATATTACAATAAAGAGGAGCTAAAATCTCTCATAGTGTACTTTCATTTAAAAGAAAAACAACTCGTATATATTGGTGGCTTTGCTGTCAAAAAAGTGACAGAAGATCTCAAATGAAAAATAGCAAGGGATGGGAAGGATCATTTAGAGAAAGGTGCCTGAGAATAGTGAAGATGAAAAAAACCCAATTGTACAGAGATTAAAGACATTAAAATAAAAACTGCCCAGCAATCAATAACTGAAGATGTCAGTAAGTCAGTAAGTTTAGTATCTAAGACATTATTTAATACCAGTTTGATGAAGTAGCATTACATAGTGAGAGCACTGCTTCCGCCTCTGCAGAGAGTGTTTTTCTACAAGACAGTAGTTAAAAAATGCCTATCTTCTTGGCTGGATAGTGTTTTATTAGATCTTGTGTTATGTAAATGTGAAAGCAAGTCACTAGGTATGGAATATCTTAGCAAATAAAGGCTTGAAATGGCAGAGGAGTAATGGCAATAAACTTTGTGTCTTTCTCTCAGTAGTACAGAGACCTCAACAGCAGAGCGTGTGCTTCCCCACCAAGAGGGGACACAACTCACTTGGATGGTCTTTCCTTGCAGTGCCCAACCTCACATGCAGCCCTGGGGAAACATAAAGGGAGGGACTCAGCAAAACCAAAGGGTTCATTAATGTGAATTCCCAGCAAGAGGAAATATATGTCCTTGAAATAGAAGAGGCGGAGGATGTGCTGCAGTGGTAACTGATGCAGAGAAACAACAGGATCAGCTTTGATTTCATGGTGGGAAAGATGCTGATCTTGTGCACTTTGAGGAGGGCTAGCAAGATCTGAAAAACTTGCTGTGACTGCAGAACAAAGCCTCTGCAAAGTGTTTGATTGTCATGGATAACGTCATCCCTAATGATGGAGCAATCTTGTTTAACCCAGTTTAAACCTTCCATCATCTGACAACCTCATTCCATTCTTGTTAGCTACCACAGAGAGTTGGTGGGGTGTTACCAAGGGGGATGATTTGTTTTTCAGAAGTTAGCAGAAATCTGATGGGATAAAAACCTAAGCCTTTAAGTGTTTCCCAGTCTACTGTATTTTAGTTTCCCTCAGTTCTCACCTGTAGCAGGGAATGTGGTAAGCACTGAAAGCAGTAGGCACTGTAAAAAAGAAAATGTCCAAGCAAGGATGACAGTGAGTGAATATGTAGAATAATTAAGAATAGAGAGAAGGTGAAACTCAGTAGAAACATGTACGTATTATGAAACAAAGGTGGTACATTTTAATGATGCTATGAGAATGACCACCAATCCTTTTGAGAAGATTTAAGTATGCCTAGCAAAGAAAAGGGGCAAACTTTTGTTGAGGCCTCAGTTCGGCAAAACAATTACAGGTTATCTTAACTGCAGTGTTAGTGTAGGTTTGTATTCAAATCTTAATGCCCAAATCTTTTGCATTTATAAAAAAATTCTCACATCTGTCTTGAATCATACTTTAAACCTGGACTAACAGGGGCAGAGGCTACCACAAGTCTTAATTCCACTGGGAATTGCAGCCTGCCCGGCCTCTCGTGAGCAGGTGAAATTAATCATTCAGGTCCAGATAGTGACTTGTGTCTTCCACTGTAGGAGGAGATAACTACTTTTCCTACAACAAATTGGGAAACAAATACCGCCTGCAGCACATTACTCTTCTCCATGAAGTGTAGCAATATCAACATAAATGAGTGAAGCAGGCAGAGAGGAAACGTTGACTTGTGTGTCATTGCGATGTAGCTACTTACCAACACACGACTGGCAAGGGCAGAGCCTTCGTGCTGACCATGTTAACACTGCAGTGAACATATTCTTGTGTTTGCATAAAGACTGTGCTGAAAGTTAGGTGCTCAAAGCCAAATCAGCATTCAAGCTGACTCAGGATGGATTATCTCCTTTAGTCCCAGTTCCAAATTGTGTGGACATATCAGTGATGCATAGCTCTGTCCCTCTAACTCAATATGTTATAAGAGTTTGCACTATGAAGATATGAAAACATGCAAAGACTTCATGCTTTTTCTTCCCATCCTTCTTGTGATAGGAGAAAAACGTTACTCGGGTTACTCCCAGAGTTGGAGGTTTTGTCGTAAAGTCATTTATCTGTTAGTAGTATAGTCTCAAACTCTTGTGCAAAGAGGTAGGCACAAAATATTTTACCTTCTTTGAAGTCATGCATCTGACCTCCTCCCTCACAGAAATGGGGTGGGTATTTGAGAAAGAGCGTGTTGACAGTGTCAGCTGAAGACATAAATTTTGTAAGAGATTTCTTGGGTCCCCTGGCTTCTGGCAGAAGCGGTCTGTGCCTGAACCACAGGCTGTATCTTTTTTACAAGCTTATATAATTTCAGAGTGAAGTTTTCTGTTTTTCAAATGACACAAGCCAGACTGAACTCTAAACATTTATGAGCATATTGGCGATGCTCTCCTTGCTCCTCAGCTGTGTCCACTTATGTTAATTAATGTCATTTTTTTNCCTTTGCCTTCCAGTGCCCTATCCCACGAGATCTCCCCAAGCAGCTTCCTGAAGAGATCAAAGTCTGCCCTCCTGAAGTCCAGGGTTGTGACCCTACTTGCTGCTTTTTGTGCAGCACCCGTGATCCTGAACTCTATCTTTTCATGATCACTACAGCCCAGGGGGCCCCCAACCCTAATGTCCTCCACTAGTCCCTCTGCGTTTGTTAATACTAGGTCCAGGAGTGCTCCTCTCCTTGTTGGTTCTTGCACCACCTGTGTCAAAAAGTTATCATCAATACACTGGAGGAGCCTCCTGGACTGTGCGTGCCTAGCCATGTGGTCAACCCAGCAGATATCTGGGTGATTAAAGTCCCCCATAAGAACCAGGGCCTGCGACTGGGAGGCTCTCTCTAGCTGCCTGTAGAAAAGGGGCAACCTTTTGTTGAGGCCTCAGTTCGGCAAAACAATTACAGGTTATCTTAACTGCAGTGTTAGTGTAGGTTTGTATTCAAATCTTAATGCCCAAATCTTTTGCATTTATAAAAAAATTCTCACATCTGTCTTGAATCATACTTTAAACCTGGACTAACAGGGGCAGAGGCTACCACAAGTCTTAATTCCACTGGGAATTGCAGCCTGCCCGGCCTCTCGTGAGCAGGTGAAATTAATCATTCAGGTCCAGATAGTGACTTGTGTCTTCCACCGTAGGAGGAGATAACTACTTTTCCTACAACAAACTGGGAAACAAATACCGCCTGCAGCACATTACTGTTCTCCATGAAGTGTAGCAATATCAACATAAATGAGTGAAGCAGGCAGAGAGGAAACGTTGACTTGTGTGTCATTGCGATGTAGCTACTTACCAACACACGACTGGCAAGGGCAGAGCCTTCGTGCTGACCATGTTAACACTGCAGTGAACATATTCTTGTGTTTGCATAAAGACTGTGCTGAAAGTTAGGTGCTCAAAGCCAAATCAGCGTTCAAGCTGACTCAGGATGGATTATCTCCGTTAGTCCCAGTTCCAAATTGTGTGGACATATCAGTGATGCATAGCTCTGTCCCTCTAACTCAATTGTTATAAGAGTTTGCACTATGAAGATATGAAAACATGCAAAGACTTCATGCTTTTTCTTCCCATCCTTCTTGTGATAGGAGAAAAACGTTACTCGGGTTACTCCCAGAGTTGGAGGTTTTGTCGTAAAGTCATTTATCTGTTAGTAGTATAGTCTCAAACTCTTGTGCAAAGAGGTAGGCACAAAATATTTTACCTTCTTTGAAGTCATGCATCTGACCTCCTCCCTCACAGAAATGGGGTGGGTATTTGAGAAAGAGCGTGTTGACAGTGTCAGCTGAAGACATAAATTTTGTAAGAGATTTCTTGGGTCCCCTGGCTTCTGGCAGAAGCGGTCCGTGCCTGAACCACAGGCTGTATCTTTTTTACAAGCTTATATAATTTCAGAGTGAAGTTTTCTGTTTTTCAAATGACACAAGCCAGACTGAACTCTAAACATTTATGAGCATATTGGCGATGCTCTCCTTGCTCCTCAGCTGTGTCCACTTATGTTAATTAATGTCATTTTTTTTAGTGCATTCAGTGTTCACCCCAAAGGGCTGAAAACAAGTATTGCAATTGGAAAGATCTGGTAGTATTGTGTGGCTGGCACTGACTCGAAAGGATGTCTGAGGAGACAGAGCCTGGCTGCAGCCGTGTTGGGCACTGCAAGTGCTGCAGCATTTCCTTCTCTGTCCCTCACTGCTCCCAGGGGAGAGGCTATTTCCCTTGCTGTTGTTTAAAAATGCGTGCTGTTGCTAGACAAATAGATGATCTGGAAATATCAAATAGGAACTAATTTAAAAACAGAAAACCATCAAACTGCAAAAAGTTCTGGGCTAAAAAAAGGAAAAAAAAGTGACATCAGTTACATTTGCAAGGCAGAGGGAAACCAATCAATAGAAGTATATTTGAAGGAACATACAAAATGAGGCATAAAAACTTACATAACGGATTTTGTTTTGGCAAGAAAAATAGAACAGAATATGGAAAGAATGATGGAAGTGGATAATAATGGTTTGAATGTTTTAAACAGGTTAGGGTTTGTAATATTTTCCACTTGAAGTGAATGCAGACTTCGTGTATTGTTATTCAAAGGCTTGGAAGTCTTTTTTCTTCAACCAGGAAAGGCAGTAATAGACGTAGGTCAATCTGCTGGATAGTTGGTTGAATGACAAAAATGAATCCAGCAGGACAGTAAAATACCTTCCCCCCACCCCGCCTCCTCTGCAGTGCTACAATGCTGTTTGGCGATGATAATGGTTAGGGTATTTCCCTCCCCATTTCTCTCCACCCAGCAAGTGCCGTTCCTCCAGCTCTATTAATAGTGATTGCAACCTTGTTCTAGTACAATAAGACATACTGATTTATGGAATTATAACAGAGATCATTTTTCATGCTCAAACTAGCAGTTATCAGCAATTTTGATGATGTGTTGGAATCTACCTAGCTATAAAAGTCTCTTTCCAGTTAAATAAGTGTTGAAGCTAAGTCGAGGCTTTTGCTATTGCAAAAATCACTTTATTAGACTGTTTCATAGCTATTTTATTCCAGTATAAATCCACTAGTCTTTGCTAGAGAAAATTGTCATCCTCAGCAATTTTAAGTCATTGATGGCATATGTGGCCATAATTTGCCCTAACGTCAATCCAGAAAGATAATACTTAGTCATCACACTTAAGCATCCCTCTAGAAAAATAATATTATGAGCATGAGTGTACAATGCAGCTTGCTAATGTGGATTGCATGTGTCCGTGTCCTTGTTCTCTCAAAACTGTCACGATAATGTAAAATGTTGGCCAAGAGAGCTATAATGGGGATTATATTTTGGCATCCAGGTGCTCTATCCAGCATAGTTTTAACCTGACTTTTTCTTGGTGAAAGGCCAGATCCAGTGCAATCAATCTGGCAACCCCAGGAAAAGTTGAAAGATCATAAAAAGTCTAAAGTAAGTAAAGAATCTATCTAGAATGAAACAAATTCAACTCCTTTTGCTTTATAAGTTACATGGGATGAATTCATATTGTCAAAATTAAATGGCCTTCTCCTAGGTTTGGCGAGTCAAAATATGTAACGTGCAGAGTATGAAACACCTCTGCATACATCACAATGAGCAGGTCAGCCTGCAGTGCTAGAACCATCCCAGGGCTCTCCATGGGAGGTAATATATTGTTTTTTCTAATGACTCAGGGAATCTCTTGCTGACAGTTTCCAGCTTTCTACCACCGCACCTATTCACAAATGGACTTAGATAAGCCATGCAGTAGCATGTTATTTTTTTGTCTGTACATGCACTGAAAAATTTTTTCTTGATTGATAATCAATAATATATGGGCTGCTTCCAAGAATATGTTAATACAATTGTCAACATGAGAAAAAGCACCCAATAAAACAGAATATATAGTTGCGCCATTCCTGTCCTTGCATTTCTGGCCGTTGCACTGTAATGTTTACGAGCATAAGCTCTGTTCTATATCCTTACAGCAACATGCGCCACCACAATTCATCATTTACTACCCATACAAATACTCTGTGCTAGAAATTAATCTTTTTTTTTTTTTTTCCCCCATACATAGTTAGAGATACAAAGCAAGGAAGAGACGGAGAAGTAGCCAAATAAAGATGCAACTTTTTTGACTCTACTTGAAGCTTTTTTGGCAACTATCTTTTTTCTTTATTTTTCCTTTTTACTTTATTTTTTATTTTCGTTGAGCTTTTTTTGTCAGCAGCTCCTACTGCATAGGTACAATACCCTTCACTGTATTATTCCTTTTTTAAGAAAATAATCCCTGCAGAAGACAGCACAATCCTGACACTGGTTCATGATAACCTGTAATTACTCTTAATTTCCAGAGATTTTCCAAGATACTGTCATTGTGCTGTGACAATAAGATCAGGCCCAGGATCTCTCCCTTGTCCTTCTACCTCATTTCTTGCTATTATTTGCTCCCTTTCGTTCTTAGTCTGGTGTTTGAACTGGCACTACCCATGACTCCATCACTGTNTGTCATGCATGGAGCAGAGGAGTTTTCCCATCTTTGTTCACTTGTCTCCCATGCTTTCCTCCCATTTGTATATGAAGTTTTCCTTTCCTTTTGTCACCTTTTTTATTCTCTGTCTTCTCGTGTGATTCAAGCAACTAAGTATTTGGTGAATTCTCTTATTGAATTGGTAGGGGAAAGGGAAAGATTCAGATGCTTTGTGTAATATCTAGAGCTGCAGAATATGTCATAGAATATGAGATTCCAGGTGAAAATAAGCTTGGGGTTTTTTCCCCTAACTGTCTATGGTATTTCACATAATTGCTGTTCTGCTGTTGCTATGGTAATGCCAGCATTTCTCTGTCTCTATGTTGTCCTCTTTTCTGTTACTTAGATCTACTCTGCTATACGGGCCCACTTCTACCTAGCAGATGAATTGTCCCTCTAGCGAAGAGGGTCTCTGGGGGTTTTTTCCTCCTTTTTCCAGCTTCATGCAAGACACTTACTTTAAATCTACACAGAACTTAAAAATACATATATCCTTAAAGGCTTTGCTGGACTGGTACCTGTGCAGTATATCTCACATGATCAAGGTGCTACGAAAATGTTGTGAGTTCTCTCGTTCATCCCAGAGTGTTTAAAAGACCTCTTAAATGAAGGCAAACATAGTCTCTTGAACTGACTTAGAAAACTGGCATGAGAAAGACTGAAATTAAGTCTACACTATTTTAGCAACTACAAACCTTCCTCATCTTGTGTGGTCTTACGTTTAGAACTTGACTGAAATTAAAAGGCTGCAAGAGAATGGAGGGGGGCTGGCTGCTGAGTGTTACTCATCATTTATAGTGCATAGCAGGAGACAGTGTATGATTAGGCATTTTTCTTAGTTTGAAGGCTGTTTCCAATAGAGTTTCACAATCCAAATGAAAGACTTCACTAATAATGGGCAGACAATTATAATAATGACATAACATCACATAGAAGGAGTGTCACCAATTTTCAGGCATAATGGATACTTCATTTTCATCTTCTAGAAAATCGGAGCTATTGACTTTGCTGGAGAAAAAAGGCGATAATGAAGGGCAAATTTTCAAGATAAGATGGGCAAATTTTTAAGATAAGATAAGCAAATTTTATGACAAAAATTATTTATTACCAATTAGCCAGATTAGCCCTACTCTGAATAGGTTTGTCCATAGCAGTGCCATGGAGTAGCATAAGAAGTGTAGTCTGGGGGTGTCATTTATAGCCAAAAAAATGGTGCATATGCTACATGAGGGAGAAAATCCAATACTTCCTGGAAAACAGAACCTATACTGGTTGTGTTTATCTCCATTTAAATTGTGATATTTGAAACTAAGTTGGTTTAGCTGCCATCTCAGTACAGAGTGAATGACATCCTAGTTAAACTATCTTTGTGGCTCCTGCTCTGAATATGTTCTCCAGGATCCTTCTGTCACCTAGCAGAGCATCTGCTATTTTTTTTCCATAAACAAAGATAACTTTGAATTCAGGATCAAAGTATCCGTGCTCCAAAACTGGCTTCTGCTTCTGCAGGATATGTAGGAAAAAGCCCACAATGGACAGATGGTAAGACAGTCTTCTTTCCAATACTATCTTGTCTCAGCCTCTTATTGCCTTAACATCTGCAGCAGATTTTATATTTTCTTGAAGAAAATGAAAACATGAGAAAATGCAAATATTGTAACAGGATAGACAGAGCTAACAGAACAAATAATGTTATTTTCTTCCCAATTTTCAGATAAACATTAATCTTGTCTTATCCCATTTGTCTGAAAAATACAGTTATTGCTATTGCCAGTCGTTCAGTGGCAAGCTCCAGCTTGTCTAGAGTTCAGCTGGTATCAGACTGGCAACTGTAGCCAGTGACTAATTTCTCTCCTGCCAGTTTTAGTGGGGTTTTTTTGAACTGCTCTCCCATGAGACCCACTCAGGTTTTTAAGTTTGAGCTGTACACAGCACCGTACCCCTGGAGAAGTCACTGGCCATGGCAGTTGCACCTGGGGCCTCATCATTTAAAAACATGTTCTGGCCAAGTCAATACCCACGGGAGCATCTTGTCTCCTGTGTGTGGCCCAGTCTTCTCAAGGAGAGAAAAGCATTGTATTGTTTAAGTGTATACTTCATATAAAATATCTTTTTAGGGTAGTAAGCAATTGTAACTCACCCACAAAATCATGTAGAGGTAGAAAAAAGGCACACCACATACTTTATAGTTTTATAAAGGTAAAAAGAATCACAGTAGCTCAGTTAGCTGCTAAAACTCCATATAAAGCTCCAGAGAAATGCCAATGCAAATTTGGCTCTTTTCTGCTTTTATTACACATTTTAATGGTGCTTATGTATAAACTACCATTTGGGTTTCACTCAGTATGGTTTTTAATGTTTCCCTTTTTAATGGTTTAACTGGGATGTCACTCTCTGAACTGACTGTATTTTTATCACTGTTTTTTTTATTCGTATTACAAGGATGATTATCAAGACATTTCTTTTAAGCTCTGATTCAAAGTCTGTAATGTAAATCTGGCTATTCTTGCATTTACCTTTGGGTCAAACTCATAACGACATTTTAAGCATAGATCTCAAACTATATTTCAAAGGAAGCTAGACCTTTACCCACATTTATAGACCAAAAATTAGCAGTAAAACTGGCATGAACAAATTAGTGTGGTTCACTCACATGCTTGTGTAAAAACCCAGCTCTGCTTATCGTAGAAGAGGTGTATAATTCAGCCTGCTGTGGGCTGTACTGCAGCAGCAACAGGACAATGTTCGTTACCCAAAACAAGTAACGGACTGTCTTAACATCCTGCTGAGGCCCTCTTGCTCTGTCATAGCAGCTGCAAATGTTCTATTTTGATGCAGATCTTTCACATAGTAAAGGTGTGAATTGATTATAAATTGTATTTTTCATTGTAATAAAAAATTACTGTAATAAAAATTACCAATACTCAACAACTGGTTAAAGAGAAAAGGTACCAATTTCAATAAGTGTAGTGTATTAGTGATATGAAGTGTGTGTGTTTTTTAAAAAAATATGCCATATTTTGAGACATTTGCAAGTTCTGCTGCAGTATCCTTATTTTCCCTGAATATTAGAGTGTCTAATACAGCTGCTTTGTACTCAGTGTTGTTGGTATATTTACTTTTTCAGCAAAAGATTAGCTAACATTTAGTAATCTATTTTCATATCCTAGAAATGAAACTCAATTTATAAAGAACTTTATGCTTAAGAATTCATAAAGTCAATGTCAAAGTGTGAGCTACAGCCACAGGCTCTTGTGCTATATTAGGAATTAAATAAAATGATTTGGTAAATCCAGAGAGGACAAAAAATAGAAGTGTAATTTAAAACAAGAACCACACTAAAAAGCCATCTTTACCTGAAAAGGTATGGTTTTTGTCAGATGCTATTTTGTTTTGAAATTACATGTTTAACTAGAGTAAAATGTAGATCCCAACTCCGCAGAGACTTCTGCATATACTGCATCATATGGGATTACTGATGTCATTAAATACAGGCCTGTCTGTGCTTGAAGGGACAAGGGACAGTGTGGGACTGCACTGAAGCCCCTGACTCCTTGGGAGACCGACAGAACTATTAGCCTTCTGGTGAAAGGATGCGGTATATTTGCAAAGAAATTCATTTGGAGATTTCACTTGAGACTGTGAGTTGACTATTGGGAAGAGACCCTAACACGCTTTACACTAGATGATATTTTCAATAGTATGATTTTTGTGACCAGGAGGAGATGGATTCTGACTGATAATTATATAGAGCAATGTGCCCAGCTGATCAAAATTCCACTTTTCCCTTGGATTTCAAGTAATGTGCATTCATTAAATACTGAGTCCAGAAGTTACATGCTCCAAAATTACCAATTATTTTTTCCCTTTGACTCTCATCTCATTCCTTCAGCCTTCACCTTTGGGAGATATTTTCTTTACCATGTTTTTAGAGGAAGCTAATACTTATTTATTTTTTTTTTAAGTGACAGTTTATACAGTGTTGGCAATACGTTAATGCAAATAAAAATTCCAGTTTTGGAGTTTCTAGTAAAATATTCACAAGTAGCCATGTAAGTCAATAGTACCACAGCTTCCTGTTCCCCTCTTCTGATGGCAGACGAAAGCATTTTGTTCCCCATTGGTGGTGGGAGCTTTCAGCTGATCCAAATAAAGCGATGCAAAGCAGATGCTTTACTGGAATTCAGCTGTATCGCACACTGATTAAAATATCAATTTTTAACAATCACCATTAGTACAGGCATAGTGTTTACATGTTCTGGGGTTCAACTTTAATGTTTAGACTTAATGGCTCAGTGACTGTAATAGAGATTTCTAGAGACTAAGCTCATACATGTTTTCATTTGTCTTATGGCAAAAAGGCTTATCAGCTGCAAGAGCTATAATACTATTTTCTCCTTGTTGCTTCCAAAGGGAATTTCATTGTTGCAGAACCTGTATCTAAACTTATTTCCAGTAAGGTATTCTTGATTTCTCCAAGCGTGTCCAGGTTTGTTTCATGATGCTTACTTATCATATTGTGATGCCAAAGATTTTTTCAAACACTGGGACCGGCACTGCATTGGAACTGTGTATGTGTATCACCGTCCCAAAGCATTTACAGCTTGTATGTAAGAAGCAAAAAATAGCAAGGAAGAAGACGGCTTGTTACCCTTCCTATACCAAAGCGGAATGCAGCACCGAACAGTTTCATTCCTTGCACAGATCAGTATGTGGGATAGTGGGGAAATGATGTCAGATCCCCTGTAGTGCTCAGATATAGGTCTGTCCTTCTTGTTCAGTTTAATTTCGAATAGGTATCCATTTTTAACCGTGCTTCTGTGTAAATCATTTACTGATAATCCATCCTCTTGAAACCAAAGCTATAACAATCAGCTGGATGTGAATAATTGGTACTAAAAGATAGGTAAAAGTGTCTCCCTATAAAAATGTCTTTTCTGAATCAATTGAGAATTTTCTCTCTCCTACAGAGGGAAGGATATTCAGATTGCAAAAGGATGGGAGAAGAGTTTTGTTTTCATTAAAAGCTCTTTTTCCAAAGATCAATAAGAAAAGCCCCATCTCTTCATTACATTGAGCATATGAAGAAATGGGTTCCTCCAGCAATTCACAAAACATCTGTAGCATGTTGTCAAAGAGTCTGAGGCAATTACAGTGCCAGGCAGATTTGGATTCGTTAGTATTACTAGCTTGAATACTTCTAATAATTAGCCATGTCCCTCTGGGGAAGGGTAGAAAGTCCCAATTACGTAAAAGAAAGCGAGTGCTGTTGGCGTAAGGTACAATAGCTGGTTTGGAAATCTGTTTTCTCTAGGTGATTAAAAAACTCATCTATCAGAGAGCTTTGTACTTTCTTTTATGTCATCTTATTGCACAAAATTTGTTTTCAATTATAATTTCTTTAATTTAGTGACCCATTGAATCAAATTTATAAGCGGAAGGCATGGAAACATGTACTGATTTCACTTTTTTTAATGGAAGGGGAGGTGGTTGGGGGTTTTTTCTATTTTCTTTTTCTTTTTTTTTTTCTTTTCCCTCCCTTCCCTCCAAGATCCCTTGCCATCCAGGAAGCAATGCATTTATTTCCTCTACCATGTCATTTTAGGAAGGAACACTTTTGTAAACCATTAAGAACACTTTGTGGAGAAATTAAATTCAATGAGAGCTGGAGATCAGGAGGCCTATTATCAAGTTCTCTAAGCACATTTTAAAACTAATCACCAATAAAGCCGAGGATCCTTAGAGGAATGGTCATAATTCTGTATGCTGGGAAAACGGGTCTCTGCAGGTGTGTGCTGGAGCTTTCTCTTCTCGTACAGCTTCACGTCTCATTCCATATGGCAAAAAAACAATGATAGGCCACGAAGGACTTACATTCACAATGAGTTTAATCCTGCTGAAATCAAGGAGAGTTTTGCTAGGAACTTCAGCAGGGCTGAGATTTCACCATTGGCTTTTGGAAGAGTTCTTGGCTGCTTCCCACTTTACTGTGATTTATTCTTTGCTTCCTTTTAAATTCATTCTCTGAATAGCTTTACATTCAGGTTAGAGCTTAACTCCTTCGTCTTACAGAGAGCAGCACTGACTGCCATGGGCCATCGGCAGGGAGAGGGAAATAGCTGTTTGCAGAGGGGGACAAGGGTAAGGCTCTGGTTTCCAGTCTACCCACCACCACCAGCACGCCTGGATAATCTACAACACGCAACCGTGGCATTTCATTTATACTCATCCAAATCAAAGTGCCATTAGGAGGGTGCAGAAACCTTTGAAAATATTTACATATAAAGATGGTTTCTAAGACCTTTCTTTCAACTCTAAATGTTTCTTAAGCCACTGAGGCCAATGAAGCATTTAAGATGAGAGCCTTACATTGCCTGCCGTGTGAAACAGAGTGTGACTGCAGCCCAGCGTGTGCTCCAGGCACCTCCCTGGATTGGGCTCTGGGGCAGCAGGGGGTTGGGGGTGTCACAGGGACCCTTTGATTTGATGGACCTCTTTAGAGGATTCCTACAAGGAGAAAAAATTACTTCCAGTCAGTTAAGGGAGGCAGAAGCTGAGGAAAGCCCAGGGCAGGGGGTTTAGAACTAGATGATCTTTAAGGTCCCTTCCAACCCGAATGATTCTGTGACTCCAAGCCAACCTATATGATATTAAATTGAATGGTTGCTGGCGAGTGAGTGTTTCGTACTTAAAAGAGCAAACAAAGTGTGGATTAGAGAAGCTAAAAAAGCCAGGCACACAAGGGTGTTTATTAATATTCTCTGTTATTAAGTTTACTCTTTCATGTGGTACTCCTACAAAAGGCAAAGATGTACAAATACCTGACAAGGAGTATAATCAAAAGGAAGAATAGATCTGAGATGGATTATTTTGCTGTTCAAAAAAAGGTAAAAGAGGAGTTTAGTACTTCAAAGAAATATTTAAGTGGTATGTCAGGGAAGCGGAGCTGAAAAGCCTAGATACATTAACCATATATGTGCTGTTCATTACCCCAGCCATGCAAGCTGATACAGTTTAGCAACTGTAGAGCAGAAGATTTTTGTTGGATCCAAGGCCCATACATTAATTTTTAAGCAGATGTATAAGGCCATTGACTTCAAGTATCTTCCACAATTTCCTCTATTAATGCACCATGCTCTAAAAGATATAGGCTCATCATTTGCATCTTGTCATTGGCTCTTTGCCCTTGTGTACACGTTCAGCTTCAAAACTTGAAATAAAGAAATGCTCTGCCTAAATGAATTTCTGGAAGAAAATCATCCACGCACATAATAGCGTTGCTAATTGTCTGTCATTTTAACAGATACAATAATTTCTTGTTGATACATTTGATAGTAAGGGGCTTAAATGCTGGCTTCTCCTTATTAGCTACTGACAGTTAGCTAGTCACAGAAATCTTCACTGTTGTCATTTTTACTTATATTTATACAACATAAGGAGGAAAAAAACAGTGGAATTGATAGCAATTTGTATGGTTTTTTTCATATTTGTATTTGAATGTATAATTAACACCTAGCTGCATTGTAAATCATAGCACTGACTAACTGCATACATGATCTATGGATCTACATGTGTCTACTGCACTAAAAATAAGAAAGGAGCAATCAGTCTTCAGTGTCATGGATGCTTCAGGCCTGAAACAAAATCAGGACCGTTTCTTTTCTGTCTCAAGTACTGGCACTGCCACACCCAGCCACCTCCCAACGAGTTCTCTTGACATTTATTTCTGGCTGTAGAACAATTTTATCACAATTTTTTTTTCTAAATATAGTAGATGAGAAAAATGCCTCTTGGGCGGTGCTGTGGGCATCACTGGTTTTTAGAAGTACACCATAAAGTCTTTTGAAAAAAAGTTTCACCCTGTTCTTATCTCAGATGGGCAAGGGTTACCTATAAATATTTGGTTTTCCTTCTACCTATTGCTTAGCAGCCTTTAGCAGTTGGTTGGTACATCAGTTGAGATATATATGTACATAGATCATGGTGCAAACACAAGAGATGGAAATTCAAATTTCTGTCACATAATTTTTATATATATTTTATACAAACCTCTAACAAGCTTGGAATGCAGTTTGACACATTTGTTCTCATGGAATTTCTGGTCCCACTCTCAATAAGCTGTGTACTATTATTTGGAAACCCACTTTCGATGTCCATTAATTATGCTTAGTTAGTGTCAAAATAGTTAATTTCTTTTCTTCATTTTTTTTTTAACTTAATAGCGTGCTATCATCTGGCAGCTTAATCTTTGCTTTAATGAACAGTAGCAACACATTAAAATGATGTGAAAATTACTGCATTAACTTTACAGAAAAAATATCATTAGTACAAGAAGCACATTAAATTCCTCAAGGATACCTCAAGTGCATGAATTTTGAAGTTGATTAGAAGTACTTATGCAGAAATTTTTATTTTAGGATGTTTGCTACCCTTTTTCCTGATTTGCTGTAAGTTACCACTGTCTCTCATAGATAGACTTATATATTCTGTACAGATATAATAGAATTGTAATGCATATAATATATCTCTGAAGTTATAGTTTACAAGTTAAAATAGAAATATTCACAGTTTTTAATGATTTCAGCTGAAGGTATAGTCATGAACTATCACAACAGATAAAACAGTGTTTAAACAGTGTTTAAACAGATTTATGCGAAATACTCAGAGTAACACAGAACTTTTAGGAGGTGCCTTTTGTGACACCTCATTTTTAGGGTACAGAAAGTTAATGTGAACATTTGGACTTCATAATGGAGTTGATGGAATTATAATTTCTATCTGATGTATGTGATGTGTATGGCAATACATGTAATATAATGATTATATCTTATAATTTAGGTGTATGTATGAATGTTCTTTTATGTTGCACCAGTCAACTGTTCTGTGTTTCCCACCAAGAGTTCACTTGTCTGTTGCAAAAGCGTGTGTGCTGCTCTAGACATTGAGTTCCTTTGGTCGATATTACTGAAAACCTTTCAAGGGCATCATACTACTCACTTCCTCACCGTGAGTTTTATAAGCTGAGCCAGATTTAGCCACATTGCTGAACTATTTCAGGCTACTACTGCTACACAGGGCAGTTGTACATTTGGCGTAGCTCAAAATAGTATAAAGCATCCAGAGCTGTGGGTGAAATTCCAACAGTGTAATGTAAGGTTGTAGGATATACATATATTCTTGGCTTTCCTCTCCTGCAGGCTTATCACTGGCTTTAGTAGCCACTTTTCAAGGGTCTGATTTGCAGAGTATTCAACACCTGAAGGCTCAGATAGGCACTGAGTGACATTTGCCAAGTGCCAAAGTGTGTTACCAGTTGTCTAACTCCTCATTGACGTTCTGTCTACCTGACTCACCTACGAACTTCTGCAAACCCAGCTAGACATATGTGTTCATCTTTAGCTATCCAGAGGTTTGCAAATCTGGCCCTAATCCTATGAAGTGATCTACTTGATTACTGTAGGAAAATTCATTCAAATATTGTCTTGCAAAATGGGAAACTGATAAAAAAAAAAAATCAGAAATATTTCTGTCCCACTGTTTCTCTTTTGTAAATCAGACATTCTTGATTCTGTCTGATCCAAATGAACTGCACTGTCTTTTAGAGACCTTTCTGACCCATCTAATATAATTACATAAAAAGCCTGTGGCAGGTTGATCTTTCTCTGTTGTCTCTTCCCATTATTTCCAACATCTCTCCCCTTTTTACTTCTTTCCTGCATAAGGTCATTAAGTAATATGTTTCCAGCATCAATTCTCATGGCTAAAGCCACTTCGTGTGAGTCTTTCTCTGCCATTGCCGCCTTTGGGTTGAACTTATTATTGCCTCATAGATTTTCGGGCCTGAAGGGAGCCTGAGATCCCGTGGCCTCAGCCGCTGCAAATCAGGCTACAGAATGTCACGCTATTACTCATTTATTGAGCCCAGTATCTTGTGTTAGATCAAGTCAGTCCTTTCCTCATGTCCTGACTCCACACCGGAAGGCTTCAAGACACAGAGGCCCACTGCCTTTCTCGGTCACTCATCCTCACTCCCTCTTGGCTCTCTCCTAACGTGGCGGCTGGATGACGCCACCGCTCCATGTTCAATACTCATCTAAACTGCAGCACCTTGGCGTGTGGCAAAAGGACTTTGCTCGCACTGAGCAAATGCTTCAGTCACCCCCCTTCCCACCGGAGTGCCAGAGAGGACCCCTCATGGCGTGAGTCTGCGCTGGGTGGGTGCTGTCACGTTGCAGCATCACATCAGCTGGCGTATTTAAATGAATCTGTCGTAGATAGATGTTAGCAAATCTGTCATACCATGTACCATACTGCTTTCTGATCTAATTATAAACATACCTTTAGAAAAGCCATTGTCTGACACATTGCTCATCCTCTTTTTTCTACAGACGGAGCAATTTCCCTTGATATTTCACCATCTGGGAATCCTTCTCTTCTCTGAATTTAAATGTTCTGCAGTCTCAGAAAGGGCAGCTCTTGTTCTCTTACTTATTGCTTGTTCTCATTATCTTGATTCATTTTCTTATGATCAGTATCTTTTCTAATTTTCTTCAACATAAGAAGTGACCTGGACCCTGAGCCTGTGATATTGGAGGTCTGGGTCTGGATTTCGTTTTGGAATTTACTGACATCCCCTCCCTCCCTGGTGGGTTAAGTCAGGATCTTCTGGCTACACCTCCCGCAATTTGCAGAATGTATATGTCACACTTGTATCTCCATCTAGGTTCAATTAGCCATTAGCATTGCTTTCCCACCCCTGGCACTGTCATGTAGGCTGGAGCATGGACACAGTCATGTTCACCAATAGTGTCTTCTTTTTACCTAGACTTTATTTGTACCTAGTTAACGTAGCCTGTATTTCTCATATGTCCTTTCTAGTTTTTGAAGATGACTTTCTTGTCTCTGGAGGAATATAACCTACAATGTAATTCAGTATATTGCTTCAAAGAACCCGGAACGCTATGACCCTGCATCCCATGCCTTAATCTTAATTTCTAAAACTGGCGTGAAATGAAGTCTGCATATAAGCATATTTTTCATGGAGACCTGAATTCTTTTTTGTATTTTCACCTTTCTACTAGTCCATGTTTTCACACCCTGAGTTATTATTTTTTATTTTCAGATGTCCTTTATCTGAAAAAAAAGGGGGTCTGCTTTGAGTCCCCTGTCTGTCATTTAGCATGGATTTTTGTACTGATAACAGCAGCAGATTTCCAGATGTACTTTTAACTTCTCCGAAGCAGAGATAAGATTGATATTAATCTCATTTTTTTCAGTAATCTACTGAAGTATTTACCTGGCTGGAATCATCTTCTTTATTTATTTTTGGATTTTAAATTCTTTTTTTCAATATCCCTTCTATATGCTTTTCATTTCGAGTTGTTTAGATGACTCATTACTAGTCTCAGGTAGGGAATGCATTTTCTGTGCCCTCTACTGAATAACAACTTTAGATGGTTTCTTTCCCATAGATGATTTTTGTGATTATTATTTTTAATCTTAGCTATGTCTTGTTTCATGATGTGCTGCTGGGTACCAGCAATAGATCTGACTGTAGTTTGCACTGAAACTCTTTTCTGGCCATTTAAAGGAGCATTAAACTGGGAGTAAATTATTTGCTGCTTTTTTCTGATCCTCTTAAACTGCCAGCATAGTGAGAAAGGGATTTTGTGTTTAAGACAGCTATATTCTAAATGTCTCTAAAGAAGTAATAAAGAGTTCAGTCCCAAATGGATAAAGGTGAGAAATTTGCCTGTATTTTTTTTTAACAAACTATTATATACTAGAAAACTTCATTTAGAGAGGAATTATTTGAGTAATTCCCCCATTCTCCCCAAGATTAGTTTAGGAGAGGCCAGTTCCAACCGGTTACAGGAAGATGATCCTTGTCCCAAACATTTTTCTCTGTCTTGCAGTCATGTAAATCATAATAGACATTAACACTTCCTGTATTTTCATCAGAGGATGACTTTATGGTACTGCAAGTGCAAGGATGTACCTTTAAACTCCCAGAGTGTCATGGGATTATAAACGTAAATAATACAAAACTTGGAGCAGATTTTGCACAAGAGCAATTCCTTCTCTAATTATTCCCAGATCTCAGGGCTTGTCTGCCTTTAGCATTTTTCATTGAGAGACAACTGTTCCTGAATAATTTTGTCTACAGGCTTCATGTCGCCTAATTATAAATGTGTGACAGTATAGGAGTTTGCACCTGAACTAGCCATCTAAGTAGTCAGTGACAAGAGGGAGGCATTCCTAGTCTGTGATTCCCCTGGCACAGCTCAGAGGTCTGTGTGAGGCTCAGAAAACAAACACTGGTTTCTTTCCTGTGACTGTAAGGGGAATCTCAGCCACAAATTCCGATTTCTGCATGGCAGATATTTAAATTCAGGTTGTGCTTCCATGCCCTGTTTCAGAAGTGAAGTGAGCTCAAGCAGAATAAAGTGGTCATCGTCCCAAAAAGGAGTGTTGTCATGGGCTTGTTCGTGGATCCCTTTTGCAGTTTAAATTCTTACTCCATCATAATATTATTATATTATTAGAGAAATTCTTGAAGAAAAAAAATGTATGAAAGTGCAATACTCTGTGGCTAAACACTGTTTTCTCAGCTAAGTATACACTCTGCTTGCCAAGTACTGAGCAATAGTAAGAAAGGTGTCTTGAACGTACAAGAATACCCTTATCAGTTTATCATTTGTTTGCAATTACTAGGCTTTTCCCCTTCTTTTTCCTTTCTTTTTCCTATGTTAAGGATGTAGTATGTGATGGCATTGTGTCAGTCATACACCAGTAACTGCAACAACAAAATTTCAACTGTCTTGCCTGTATGAATTTTTTATGATAAGGTTCCAAGATGTGTGTCCACAAGAGCTTAGAGCTTCAAAGCAGCCAGGCTCGTAATGGATGAAACATTAGAAACTTTTGGCACTTTAGAAAAAGCTAAAGTTATGTTCAAAAGGCTGGAAAGAGTGGAAAGTACTAATTAAATCGATTAAACAACAGTCAAAATTAAATGCCTATAAAGCTGAATCAAAATCTGAAAATATGAGAAATGAAACTTAAGGAAACTTCCCATCCATTTCTTTCTACTGGAATATACAAAATGCAGTTTCCTGGCTATTTCTACTGTCGCTACATTTTAGCAATAAAACTGAGAGCCCACCAGATTAAAGTGGGCTGCAAATAATTTTGAGACCAAAATGAAACATTCCTCAATATATGGAAAAACTGCATGTGAGTCTTAGAACTTTCTTCCTCCGAGGCAAGAGCTAGAAGATAGCTGAAATTATATTTTAAATATGGGGGGTTTTCTTTATAATGGATAGTAATTACTCGCACAGTAAGTATATCCAGTTTCCTCTGCCTATTTTGAGAAGACGTTACTTATATTATAAATAAGGGTACAATTCTATGTCCAGCATGGCATTAGCAAAGAACCAATTCCTTGCACCTGAGGGCTCTGCCTGCCATCTGTACAGTTCAGTTTGCCAAATTCAGACATCTGTCTTGGAAATGACCACCAGCAAAATCTCCTATTCAAAAACATCTTCAGGTTTCCTCAGGGTTTCCCCCTGAGTTTTCATGAGCAATACTTCTCACTCACGCACTCAAAAATAATTTCCTACCTGCTATGTTCAGAGACTGGGTCTTCCAAAATTACCATCCTATAGTTAAAAGCCTGGGTTTCTTCTGCTGGTGAAGTCAGGAGAATTGCAATCGATCTGAATGGAAACAACTGTGGAAAAGAAGGGGAAAACTAGTTACAGAAGTAGTTCAGAGAATAAGTTTCAACAAAATACATTAAATATCCATAGACAGAGCTGTTGTTAAAATGGAAATGACACACAGCCGTTATCGCTCATTCTGAATCTACTCTCAGATCAGCTGCTACACTTTGAAGCACTTGTTGATGAAGTGAGTTAGGATTTATGTCTGCTAAAGCATCAACTTCCTTTTGTCTTTAAGTTAGTACATGACAAGAACAAAATCCAGTATGGAAATAAGTAACAGTTTGCTTTCTGTTTTTAATTAAGTTTGGCAAAATAAGGTCAGAAGAGGAGTATTTGAAGTTGCCTGGGGGATTTTTCAGAATTGTTCAGTCAAACGGCTGCTAAAAATATAAAATAAAATATGAGATACAGTTGGAGCGTCATTGTCGTGACTATAATTGCTTTAGAATCAGCCTGGTACTCCCTAAAAGAAACGTGAAAAATTTCCGTTGGCATTTTTGGAAAACGGATTGACCCAGTGTTTACTCAGGAAAATAATTTGATGCAATCATGATCCACAGCTATAAGCTAGCATTTGCTGCAGCCAAGACTTGAAGAGAAAAAAAAAGGTAAATGTTGAATGCTGGCACTGATATGTTAAGGATATTAAATACTTATGTTAAATAAAAGTTTTTGCATTTTTCTTTCCGAATTAGCTTAAACATTGTGTATTGGTTACATGTTTTATTTGTTCTTCTAAACTGTACAAGTCTAGAGGCTCTCTAAACTCTTTGACGCAGACTTGTCAGAGGCCATGCATTAAGCTATTAATCTTGCCAGGTTCCTGCAAGGAATAGGCTCAGAGTGGGAATTTATTTAGAAAATTCACAAGGAAAAAGTCCATTGAAACCCCAGCTGGGAAATACTTGCAGAGTATTACCCAGTTTTGTGCATTATCCTATCTCTATTCTTTTCCCACAACCTCTTTATTATGTTCAGCATCTTAGCAGTGGGCCAACGATCTCGAGCACTGAAGTATAATCCAGCAAAGCATCAGCCTCAGTGAACATTAACCGTGTCCTAAAGGCCTGTGCCAATTTCAGGTGAGCTGAATGTGCTGAAAGCTAAGTGTTAGCTTAAATGCTTCATACAATCAGAATCGCAATCAGAGGTCAGAAACCACTTTGGAGGCCAAGAAGCTGAAAAGCACTTTTGAAAGATACAAGAAAATAATTTATCGTCAGTATATTTGTGTTAAAGCAGTGCCATTTGTAACTCTTTAGTTTTCAGTCCTTACATATTTCAAGATGGTTAATGTCGCCAAGTTTACTCCCAGCAAGACATGACTTTTCCACCCTTAGAAACTCAGTACGCATAAGAGGGCTTACAGCTGCATCTTATCTACTCCAGGCAGTCAAGCTGCAGCGCTGAAAGTGATGCACAGAGAATTTAGTCCACTAAGCTCAAGTGCTCTGACACAGAGCAAGCAGAGATGGTGGATACACAAAAAGCAAAGACTCTCTTCCCCATGTACCCCCTTATGCTTTGTTCTGGCTCAAGAAAAGACTTTTCTTTGAGGTTCACTAAGGCTTGTAACGCAGCCCTGCATGACACCATGCTGTTTGAATGCCATTTACGCTGCAAAAGAGCTGTGTTACAGGCATACAGTCCTGGTTACTTTGTGTTAAATGGGTTATAATATTTTGCCATTTTTTTAATTACGTTGATTTGATGAACTACATTTTGATGACCCTCTCTGTTTTAAGGAAATGCCATTGATACCGACTGGCATTACAGAATTAGATATCGCTTCTCATTAGTCTGGCTTATTGCCAAGCATCATAATGGGAAAGGCTTTAAAATCTCTGGTTTTAAACCTTAGCAAAAAACCATTTTTCTTCTCCTCTCTTTTAAATCTGCACTACTATAATTATCAAAAGCAACTCATTTCTACCATCACCTATGGGCAGAAGCTATAAGCTGCCATTTCTTTTCTAATTCAGCTGCCTGGTTCAGTAAATAGATCTTTAGGGACTCATTTGCGTTAGTTACCAAGAGATGATGTGCAGCAGTGAATGGTGGTTTGTGCTTTATAATGGGCTTCCTCAGCCCTCACTTTCTAATGTGATTATGAGCTCTTCTGTCATTAAGGGAGGAGCGCAGGTTCAATACTATGCAGGAGACCTGAAGGTTAAGACTGAGTATGCAGGAGGGACATCATCTGGCATTCCCTATAGTACTTTTAGCAGCCTGATGCCAGACTTTCAGCCAAGGTCCAGCAAAGTTTCCCTTTTTGAGGTGTGACAACTGTTTTTCCGAGTTTCGGTACAGTTTGGTATTATGGAGCTTATGAAAGAGAGTAAAGTGCACCATTTTAATATTTGTAGTTATCAAAGATGTAAAACAAGAAAAACAAAGGGGTCTGCAGTTAGGTAATTGCAAAATAATGTGTGTCTGAATTATTTGAAAAATAAGATCAATAGAAACCCAGGAGATGAGGCATTTTGGTTTTAGCGGAAAAAAGAAGAAGAGATGCTAACCCCTTCACTGAGCAGGAGAGCTTTGTCCCTAAGAGGAATATGCCAGCAAGACATATCCCTGCATGTAGGTGACAGTGGGGAAGGGGAAGGAGAGGCATGCTGTTTCTCAGCCAGTCTAACCACTTGTCTCAAAATTAGCTAGTTCAGAGGAACATTTTGTAATACACTAGATCTGGAGGGAACACCTCCCACTGCTTTTGAAAACCACATTGTGCTCATTTGTTTAGATAATCTGCACAGTTGTAATATCAGGTTTATTAAGTTTTCAGTAATACACACTAGGGCATTTTATTATAAGCCCATATCATGAAGCATTTCTCCTGGCTGGTCTACAAAAAACCATGATGGCATGAATTTACGGTAACAAGTAAACTCATCAGCTTCCAGTAGGGGCTCTCTTACTGTGCACTTTGCATATTTTTGTGTTCAGACAGCAAGGACTGTGGAGTAACTGCTCTGCTTGTTGTGTACTGATTTCCCAAGTTAAAAAAAAAATAATTACAGTTTCACTGAATAACATATTGATGTATGTTTTGTTGTGATATAAGTTATTCAGGGTTTTCTCCAGTGCAAATCAGATTGAGTGTGAACTAAAGGCTTTGTCTTGCAAATTCTTAACGTAATGGTAATAATATTAGAGTATGACAAAACTATGTAGAATTTATCAGTGAATATAAATGATGTATCTCATTGGATAACACATGTTACAGATATCCTTTATTCTATTTTGGAGTGAAGGAAAGGCAAGAATAGAGAAAAGATGCTGAATTGTTAATAATATTTTAAAATATGATTTGAAGTGGTCGTAATAAACACAAATGCCTGTGGTCCAAGTTAAAGGATAGGGTTTTTAAAAAAAATATGAAGAACGTGTTTTTAATTTTTATCTTCAATGCTGTTCAAAATTTGTAGTTCCAGAATTGTTCAAAATCATATTGATAAAGAAAAGGCACCCAGTCCTTTAGGATCAGCTATCTTTAGTTACAGCAGTCTTTCTGCTTTATCAATCCATGTTCTCTCTTTTCTTTTTGTTATGCACCTTCATTTGATATATAATGGTTATATCCATCAAAACCTATTTTCATTAATAGGTTCAGTACTTTATTCTCGACAGTTAAAACTTTTTTTCCCCCCAGATCATTTATCAGATATATCTATCAAAAATACTTCTTGCCTACAACAAATATTATTTTAAAGTCATACTCCAAATGCGAAAAGGACAATCTGTTTGCTACTAGCTAGGACTGTTCTGCGGTTTATCAAAAATGAGGGGGTTGTTGTGAAATAATAGTAGCAGGATAGATGATTGATGTCACTAATTGGAGCCTGTGCTTTTAGGCTAGGTAGACATATCAAAGAGTAAATGGACATGAAAGCTGGGTTCACCTCTCACCCTTACAAATGAGCTAGCTCAGCTGGGCTCGGAGCATGTTGTTTAATCAGGGAGTAGCAGCCTCTGCTGATACTCACGATGTTGTTCCTATTTGTCATTAAACAGAGGTCATCAGTCTCCGTGACTCTCCCTTCGACCTTAGTATTAAATTTGCTGTAAAGAAAACAAAAGCACTGATTAGTGAGGCCTGGAGATGTTTGTCAGGGCTACAGGTGCCTTTCTCCACTGGAGACCAAGTGTAAACATCAATCTTTGTAAAATCAGAAGCTTACATTTATCTTGAAGGGTGGGGGGAGGATTATGGACAATTGAAGGAGGGAGAACAAAATTGCCACATCTGAAACATAAACACATTGTCTTTTTGTCCATCAGAAAGCTGGTTTTGTTTGCTTTTTTCCCCCAGCTGATCCATCTTAGACAAAGCTCATATTTTAGAGATAACAAATTGCTTTTTCTAACTTGTAGAAATAAAATTTTACTACTTAAATTATAAAGCAATGCTGAGTGTTTAGTAGGATGTTTTTCATCATTGTATTAGCTTGCAGAGAACTGGGTTTGCTGCCAAATATATGTCCATGGTCCTAGTAAGCCCCTTCCTTCGTGCAACATCCAGCTGTGCATCTTCCCCGTCCTGTGCATATCTCTATATGCTTTGCTTTTCCTCCATCAAAATGTAATCACTAACATCTGATCAGAAAAAGTCATTTAGGTGGATCTTTTATCACTTCTTCATGGGGAAGCCAAGTATGAACCAAATAATGGTGTCCTGTGAGGTATCCTGAGGTTTGCTTTTTTTTTCCTTTCTTTTTTCGAGAATCTGTAAGGAAGAAATCCTGTTGATTGCACTGAGTGCCTGAAATGTGATCAGAAACAATGCTGCTCTTTACATGTACATATGGAAGTCATAAGCCAAGGTTAAACGGCTTCTTTGTACATGTCAATATGATACCCTGTACCAAGTGTTCCCCTTGAACAGATAGAGCCAATTGCCTCCATCAGGAATGCAGGCTGGGGCTCAAATCAGTTTAATTCTCTATTCTGTGGCAGTATTATGCACTAGACTTTCAAACAATTTAGAGGTCACCTTCGTATTTAGAGGTAATCTTCATAGAAGGATATGGTGATATTGATGTATTGTGTGAGCTTTTTATCTGCTGATTTTTTCAGAGCCCTTGTGAGTAAGCCCTGCTTGTACCTGTTCACAGACTCTTCCCTGGCATGCCTGGAAATGTGATGAATTCCTGCTTATTTAGGCTAAAATGTGCATTTTCTTGCATAGGTGCCTACACATGCGAATTGGTTAGTTACGTTCTTAAATTAAGAAATACATAGATTTAGCTTAATATAAAATCAGAGACACAAAATGAATGGGCGTGGTGCTATGCATTTGGGAATAATACAGCTGGGAATAACATTCCTTCCTGTTTTGCAGTACATAGAATAGTGTTTCTTGATACTGATCAAATAAAATACCTTTTATTACACTATAATTGCAGGTGAAGAGACAGGGGAGAACCCTTGGAACTGTGAGAATTACATTTGGAAGCAAAAGAGCTTTAGGAGTGATAACTAAAAGAATACGGCTTAGGCAACATGATAGTGTTCTTTGTAGAGAGCCCTGAACAGATCAGACCAGAACTTACTGAGTACCTCCGTGTGTGATTATAGTCCTTGGCGAATTGTCTGGAAGTGTACTTTGAATTGTCTGCAGATTTATTTGCTAATCACAGTAGTTAAAGCAATTTATATGATCTAGCACATTGCAAGCCTTCACCTACCATCAGATTTTATTTCTTGCTCAGATCATTCTGCCTTGTGTGACTTGAATAAAAATTTTCATAAAACCTTTAGATTTCTCTTAGAGAATGCATGTTGACCTCTGGGTAAGTCCACAAGCAGGAGAGAGGACTTCATTGAAGAATTAGCATGGCTATAACTTCTGTGTGTGCTCATGGCCATTATCTAAAAGCTGGTGGGAAAGTTGTACTGGAGCAGCTTCGGCGGCTGCTCAGAGGGGCAGAGTTCAGGCGGTTCCAAGGGCTCGTTTGCCACTTAGTTTCCTGTGAAGAGCTGAGGTCTGGGTTTGCTTACACTGAATTCAAAAGAATCCAGTTACAGCAGTACTAGCCTGTCTGTACAGCTCTTGGCATCACGTTAGATACATAGGTTTAAACTTCACAGATAATCGACAAACGCTGCTTTCTTTGTGAACAGGTTCAGTTTGCTGGCTGACTGGGGTGGGAAAAAGCAAAAAATAAAATAGTTAAATAAATTAACTTGTAATAAACACATTGGTTTGCAAGGACAGCTGCTGGGAACAGTCATGGCACCAGAAGGATCTCTTCCAGGTGACTATGTTGTTATTTAAGCTGAGGAGTACCGATACTGCGTAAGGGACATGGGGCTTGGAGGAGAATGCTGAGCTGCTCCAGCCTTCAAGGATCACAGCAGTCAGCAAATTAGACACTCACCTTGAATGACTAAAAATTCCATTAGAAAATCGATACAAAATCATAGCAGGAGCCCACCAACACCATTCCATAAAATGGATGCCTTAGCAGCTGATCTGCAGCAGTTTTGACTTTGGATTACATTGCAAGGGTTACCAGCAGCCAGCTAATCATCAGATCAGTGCCCTGCCAGTTTCCCCGTATCTGCATATCCTCATTAGGTATTTATCCTGTGTTGTATGTGATTACAGAGTAATGAGCAGCCAGAATTGCTGTGCTTATTCCAGAATCGACTTATTCTAAAGTTTATGATGTTGAGAGTATATACACCTTAGATAAGAAAATTGACCCATTCTGTGAGATAGGAAATCTTTGGGCATCAGTGTAGAATCCCATGCAACGTACGTCTACTCTGAACAGAGGATGTAGCAGACTGTGCCACAGTTAAATACAATTCAAAACCTCACCAAGTTTAAGTGAGATTTAACTTGGCCATAAGCGTCGTTCTGGCCTTCTGCAAAAATCTGAAAAATTGCCAGAATTTATACCAGGAATGGACTTGTTACAATAATTAAAATTAAGACAGGATAACATTTTGTTCTTGCAGATGGCACAGAGGAGCTGATCTCGTAGCAAAGAAATTAAAGTAAAATGTCAGATAAATTACTTAAATACATAGCCAGCGCTAATGTGAGGTGCTTTAGTGCAGCTTAAGACCTGGAGTTATAAGGTAAAAGCAGACCCAGTGATGACAGCAGCCGGTTTGTCTGCAGCCCTTTGCTCTCAGCAGCAGGTAGGGTATTGTACCATTCTTTGCATTTGATCATTCTGCTTTCTGCTATGCTTATTCACCAGTATTTATAATTATTTTAATTAAATTTACAGCCACAGATGCTTATTAAAATAACATGTGATTATATACATTTTCCTCTTCCCTCTTGCTCTTCTTCCTGAATTTAGCTCTTCCTGAATTGCTCTTCTTCCTGAATTTTGAAGTTGAGTCTGTGTGAAATATGGACAGGGTGCTATACATGGCCACAGAATTGTTTCTCTTGCTTCCTGGTAGCTGAAAAACAACAGTTTTGTTCAGGGCCAGCTGATAACAGAGAAGCAACATGTCCCTCCTTGCCCTGCAGCCCTCAGATTATAGCTCCTACTCAGAATTGCAGGTAGACATTGATGTTACATACTTACTTTGGAAGAATCCTTGTTTTCCTTTGAGCTAATGAAACCAGAAAGTGAATGGATGTGTGAGCACTGAAATAAAAATTGAGGTAGGAAAATTTCAGAAGTCCATGGCATTTGTTGGTGACCTCACAAGAGTCCGGGAACCACGCTAGTAGTTAACTGAGGTAACCTATCTTGGAACTGTGGACATGTTGCTCTTCATACAAGGATATAGACAATAACAGACCCAGGGGTTCAAATTCCTGCCTTACTCCCAGGTATTTCTGTGGGTAGGCTCACTCTTCGGTTGTATTTGAGAACCTTTCTGTGTGACACCATGGTATTTATCATATTATTCTCATTGTATAGCCATTCAGGAACTTTATTTTATATGAAAACGGACATTGTTGCCTTGAACATACGAAGATTAGGGGTATTTTCCACATTTTTAACCTCTTTTGAGTTTCCAGTTTGTAATGAATGTGAAATTCAGCTCAGTTTTGACTGGGCTGTAGTATGGTTCCCCAGGCTTGTATACTGCCTCAAGGACAACAGTTTTACATATATCATTTAACTTTAATTTCTCTGGTCTGAGCTCTCACCAGTTCCTGGGGAAATTGGGTTTTTTTCATGGTTCCAACACACATCTAATGCATCATTTTTCTGTTCTGAAAACCCAGCATCTGGTTATGCTCATACTGAGCGAAATGAAATAATAGAGGCAATGGCATACCAATTAGATCACTAAAGAAATCGCAGTCGGTTGCCATTTCCAGGAACATGTAGTACTTCTGCAAGACAATACTATTATTATCTTGCATTTGGAAGTACTGCAAACTCTTTCAACAACTTTCATGGATGTTTGCCTCAGAACTGAATGACTCCAGTTTAATTTAAATGTAAATTAAAAGTACATAGTGTTTAAATGTTTAACAGACACACAGCGGATTTTGCACAGAGCAGAATTATTCATTTACTATGTTCTGTACTGGTTATTATTCATTTATTGCCACATCTAAATTCCTTAATCAGATCCAGATGATATTCTGCAGATTCCCTCCCTCCCCGCTCCATCTCGATGGCCTTCAGGAAGCCTTCCCAAGAGCTATGCCAGCTTGGCTTCTGCAAGATGCTGCTGGTTTCCTAAATCCTGGCTTGAAAATAGCTTCCATGATTGCAGAGCATAACTAATGCCTTCTAATACTTTCTTCTCAATGAGTAGCAAAATCAAAGCAAATGGCAGGCCTTAGTTCCTGCAGCAGTTCTGGGTTCTGGCAGATTCTCTTCAGGAGTTCCTGGCTTCATTTGATTGGAACGAACTGCGTGTTTGAAAAGAAGGACAACAGGGAGTCTCTTTAGCTTAAAGCTTGCAGAGGCTTTAAACAAACTTGAAAATCACTGCTACAGACTTAGAGCTAATAAGAAGGTTTGTCCGCGTCTTCAAAGCCTCTAGTACATTATACTTCCTACAGATGTTTATTCACAGCTGTTCACTATACTTGTAATGTCTTTATTGCTGGAAATTTACATATTATTCTGGACATTCCATTTAGCGTCATTATGGGTTTTGATGAACTTTGTGTCTGTATGGTCTCCAGGCAGTTCTTTTGTAATTAGAAAATGTTATTTTTTTAATAAAAGGGCAAGATAGGATCAGGTCAATACATCTGTTACGCATAGTACAACCGTACTGTTCTCCCTGGTATTTCTCATGGATATACCTGAGGACATACAGGTGGGTAAGCAATAACAGTGCAGTTATTTTGACCTCCTTCAGCAATGAGATTTGAACATGTTCAAGTTTCTGATGTGATTTTCTTTTCTATGAAATAGCTTCAAAATTGGGATTGCAAAAAAACGGTCATCTTGGCCGTCCAAATTGTTACAGGTTCTTGTTACAGGTTCTTGTTAAAGTCTCTTTATTTAATTCATCTGCCCAAAAAAGCCTTTCAATTTTTTATCACTTTCAGCCTTGGCCAGTCTGGAGTTTTCCTTATTTCAGATATCTGCTCAAATTAATAAGTGTAGAAATGGTTTTTAGTGCCATAGCATTAAAAATATTTACATTGAATCCTGCTGAATTTCCCATTATTTTTGATACTCTGAACTTGCATGGATATCCCTAGCCTGAGAACTTTTTAATAGTACCAACAATTCATTCTTTATACTAATTAAGAGCTATGAATTTAATCCTGTATATGGTGAATTTGTTAGATTAACAGGTTCTTCAGTTTTGTTTTGGCTGCTGCTGGTGGCAAGTAAATAGCAATAGAAAATCCATTTATCTCAGTAGGAACTCGCTCCAACGTTGGACAAGACGTTGCAACCACAAAAGCAGGTGATGGTGACTGCTACAGTGAACGCTGCCAACCAGGTTTTGTTATATATAGATTTTCTTGGGGGGGACCCAGCGTGATGCTGCACCTCGACTCTCCCATGAATGCAAAGTGAACGGGAACGCTCAGGCTGGCTGCAGCAGATTTTAGCCAAGTGATGCTGGAGCCAGCATGGAAGTAGTAATGCAGAAAGTTTGCCAAGATTTTCTGACTGGCAAATGAATCCAAGCCACTTTCTGACCTCACAAATTAAAGCTTAATCTTTTTTCTAATGTAAAATGAAACCTATCCCTACTGGTTTGCCATGTACTAAACGCAAACAGCTTTATATATATAAGTTTCTTCTGCCCAGTTCATGCAAAGAGGAGATGAATTCATATTAATAGGGTCTGGTTGGTAACTACCCCATTGACTCAAATTACTGTACTGAACGTGGAATACAATGTACCATGGTGCACTATATGACAACAGAACTCCCCAAGCAAATGTACCCTTGTACACTATATTTTAGCAAAAAATAGTTATTGAATCTACTCTGCAGAGCAACTGTGTGATAAATAATTACAATCCTTTAGTTACTCACTGTAAAGAAGCAACATAAATAATTACTGATTTACTGACAGCAATTAAGTTGGCCTAAGAACCCAGGATTGATAACACACTTACTCTGCTCATTCTCTGGAATAGTAACTTAGATGCCATTTCTAAACATCATATATCTTTATCTTGGATTCTGATAACTGCCAGCTCATTCGGACCAAAGGAGTAATGAAAACGTAGCTAAAACGGAGATTTCTCTCACCTCAGTAAATCTCTTTTCCTTAATGCCTGTTTTTGCGATAGTCAGGATTCTAGTGAGGCAATCTTAATTTATCAGTTTAATCTGAGAAATTAGTTGCTGTAGGTTTTGGTTATATAGAAAAATGGACGATAAAAACCATTTTGATTTGAATGAGATTTCTTTTCCTTTTGCAAGGATTCAAAGAGAATACTGAAAATAATTTGATTATTATTGTTTTAGAGACTAAATTCAAATGCAAGAGCATATAAAAATATTACATGAAGTCTCTGATAAAGGGAAGTTTGTTGCTACCTAGCTATAGCTGTATGCAATCATGTAAAGACATAAGACATTGAAAGCTTAAATAAGTGACATCTATGATGTTAGAAACACCCCTCCCAAACGTTATTATAAATTTCATTTTACAGAAAGGAAAAAGGAAACATTTGTGAAACCTTCTAGCTGATTCAGAAGTCTAAGTCACGTCATCAAGTGACATGGGACCAAACCCACATAGCTGTGTCTTCAAAAACATCCTTTGAAAGTAGAAGTTGGACTATAGTTGCTTTTTGAACGTTTTGCGAGGTACCCATTTGCATTTGAGGAGTTAGGTATATTTTAATGTCTGTGCCTATGTGATTTAGACTTTAAGGCCTGTTCAGTGCCTTTTGCTACTTGGGCTTCCAGCTGCCTAGTCGCTTATGAAAGCAGGATTTAGCTGTTCAAATCCTTTAGACTTTGTGATGCTTAGTGCAATGGCATGAAAAAATTGAACCCGGCTGCCTAAAGATACAGCTAAGTACTCAGCGGCATATTAAAAAGTGCCTACACAGGTTAGGCTTGAATTCAGTTTAAGCAAAAATCAGAAAAGTGGCCATGCTGTTTATTGAATGAGGCCTAATTAGCATATGGAGATAGCGATCAAATGCTTTTTATCCTTCTGTAAATGAGGAATGATTCTCTGCTTGTATATTGTGCTGAAATGCGTATATAATTGCAGGAAAGTATCTCCAGAAAAAAGATAATGCTCTGCCTTGAGCTGTGTGACAGCTCCTGTGCTCCTGAGCCTGTCCAGTGCCACCACCTGATGATGCCACCCATTCCTGTCTCATATAAGAGGCATGAAGAGACTAGCTCTCAATGCTCTTTTGAAGCACACCATTGAGCAGCTCGCAGTGCTTGAGAGCAGATCACACTGTATCCTACACATTGTGCTCCAGCTCTACCTGCCCTGCTCTGAGCAGTTAAAAGTCAGAGCAAGTTCTCCAGCTCATGTTGTTGATAACAGGTTGCTTGTGCCTGCCTGGGAGAAGGGATTCCAGCCAGGAAGTCTGGAAGCCGCTTGCTCTTTGCCCCAGTAGTAAATAGATTGTAGATTGTTCTGTTAACAGTTGGCTGTTTGCAGAGATCGGCTTTTATTCTAAAGGTTTTTGAGCGGGTCTTCACTTGACTTTTTAACTCTAGGCTGCATCTCAGTATACTTGTGTTTTGCAGTGTAACATACAGTCTTTAGTGCTTTTCCCCCTTCTGTTTTTTAGAATAGAAATGAGAAGCAGGGACCTGTTGAATGAGTTGGAGAAACTCCACTGCTACTCTGATACTCTGCTTCCCATGGATTGCTCAGGCCTTTTGCAGGGGCTTGAGAGACAGGGACTAACCGTTTGTGACTCTGAGCCCCCTGGCTAGTTGGAGATGTGGGTCACAGTCACCTGTTAAAATCTGAGAATCACGCTCTTAATCTGAAGAGAGTTTGATCAGTTTTTAACGCTAGAGGAGTGATCAGTGTTCAATGATTGGGTTGAGTTTATTCTAATCTTCCTTCAAATTTGTCACTGTTTGGACAAGGGTCAGATTTTATGTTGTTTAGATTTAGATTTAGATAGTCTCTCTCTCTCTGCTTGAGTCAGATTTTCAAATGTTGACAATAATCCTCAAGTTTTATGTAAATTGAAATCTAGCCTGAGTGGGTAAGTAGACACATTCCTTTACAGTGTCTGTCAATTACTGCAAGCTGTCAGCAATTCTGTTTCCTTTTAATAAAACATCATAAATTTAGCTTCTCTGACACCATCAAAAATTTAACTGAAACCCATCCATTGCTTGAAGCCTATCAAGAGACTAAGGAACTGAATTAATCTAAAAGAGTTAATGCAGCTACTTTATTCTTTCTAAATCTTTTGCTAAGGTCACACATTGGTGCCATAACCTTCAGAAATGCCAGTGTTGTCAGATGGAATATCCTTAAGCATGGTAAGGAAGGGAAAGGCAAAGCATTTGTGACCAAAGAGAAATCTTTTCCAAGTACCTATTACCTTTGTTTTTTCAAAAAACCCCCCCAGTCAAACCAAAGATTTGCTGCTTTCAAGGTTCCTCCACATCTAAATTCCCTGTGTTTGGAAACGTTTATATCCACTTCAATGGCCCAATGGTGTGCCTTGGCAGCATATTCCTGGCTGGGGCAAGGTTGGCCGTGCAGAGGAGCTGGCGCCTGGCACTTGTGGAGCTGGGCAGGGCACACAGAAGGGGGGCAGCGGGGAGCAAAGGGCTTCTCCGCGGACATTAGCAGACTTGCTTTTCTTGAGACCCGGGCTCAAATCTCAGCTCTACTCTTTTAAGTGTCTAACCCTGAGTAAGGCGGATTTTCTAAGCTCCTCAGCTGTTAGATGAGACTGCATTTTACAAGCCTGTGAGGAGGATGAAACTCATAAATTTAACTCAAATATGTGAGCTAGTATAAAGTTTTTTCTCTTTCTTCTATTTCCTGCCTGACCTGCAGTGGTGGTTTTAGGGGAAATTAAGTGATCTATTAAACTATGGATGAACTACCAATAACAATTTTTTCGAGAGATACATCCTTAATGTCCTTTTGTAATTATTCTGATATTATTATTATGGTTGGCTGTACTATTGTATTACAATAGCACCGCAAGACACTAAGAAGAAACCAGGATTTGGAGTACTATGTGCACGTAGTACATATGCAGAGTAAACATTTGATGCTTTAGCAAGAAAGTGCACACTTGCATTTTAAAACTAGGTGCTAGAAAGGGATAAAATTAATAAATATAAGAGAAGGAGAGCAATCTGAAGAACAGTAAGTAGCAGACATCATTAAATGTGGCAGTGTGATTCAATTCCTACTTTTTTTAAAAAATTATTTTTGCACGCTTGTATCTTACGTGAGACAAAATGTGATCTGTGGATGAATCGCTCTCACTGGGATCACAAGCCTTGCAGCTGTAAAAGGGCAGACGGGAAATTATTTTCCATGAGGTGTTTCTGTTTAGATTTTTGTAACAACATTAGATACCCACTTCTCCAAAGTTTTTACAGCTCTTGGCTGTAAGCTCTTGGCTTTTTGCTTCAGGATGTCCTTTACTGGGCAAATCTCCAGTGTATTTGTTTCGTAACATCTTGCTAGGATAATGTGGCCAAGGTGGGGTTTTTTTCCAGTTTGCCCTGGAAATAAAGACTTACACTGTTTGACAAGTGAGGGTAACTACCACCGAGCATTTGGTGTCTCTGATGTCTATGTGTACTTTTTTGGACCACGCAAGGACTGAAATAAGTCCAAGCACTAACATTGATAGAAAACACCTTTTGAATTTGAAGAACAACAACAAAAAAATGACAAAATGATGTATTTGACATCTGAATTTGAGCAAATATGGAATGGTACAGTTCATTAACAGAAAGTCATCTTTATGCCAGCCTGATGCTATGTGTTCAGTTCACTTTGTTTCACTTTGAGTCTAGTGAGAGCAGAGGGGCAGGAGTGCCCTTCTTAATGCTACTGTCAGTCCAGCCTTTAAGCCATACCCTTCATATTTCTATTGGAAGCATTTCATTTAAATAGTTCTCCAGATAGATTCATCAGAGTAAGGTAAATCATTTAACACTGATGGACTGCTGTGTAACTCATGGGGGTTTTTTTAGAAAAAGTTAAGGCTTTGTTCCCGAAGTATAATTTTCTTCATGATAAAATGCAGTGCAAGGAAGAGGTTGTACTTCAGAGAATATATACCTTGCTGCAAAACGTTAGTTTTTTCACCTCAGTATTTCCAGATTGCCTGGTAACGTCCCTAATGTATTCATTAGAGAGTGGATGGATCAGCGTGGCACAGAACCAGAGTAAGATTCACACCAGGAGATGTGAAAACACAATATTGAGCTAGAGAAAGGAATTCTTTTCATGTGCGGACTAGAAATACTCTGAAGATACAGTATCTGTGCTTGCTTTCCGCAAATGTTTTTCTTCCTCTTCTTACATTTCCATTAGGAAATTGCATTTCTCTAGAAAGGCCTTGTATTTTTTTCTTTTTTGAAGTGAAATGGCGTGTGCTGTAAACTGATGTCTTAATAATGACTTGTTCTGGACTCTTGCTGGTGGCTAGTGAACCACAAATATATATAGTGAGGTGAACAACGGGAACGAAAGATTATCCCATTATTTACTTGAATTGAGTGGCAATATTTGATTGAAGGGTGTCTTGTTTCCCAGGAACATTCAAATGTTTGACCTAAACACAAAAAGTAGTCATGAAAGTGTGGGGTCAGTTCACTCCAATGTTGGAATTTTTACCAGAAGTAAAATTTGATACACATCTTTCTAGTCCGTTGCATGTTTTATCAAATGAGGAAACAGACCCAAGAAGTGACTAAATGTTTTCTAGCTGGCACAATGTATATTCTATTGTAGTATACCTTTTTTGTAAGTATTCAATATTTTTCAAATTAATCATTCCACCTGACTCATACAACTAGAAATGACGTGTGAATGGCAAACTATGAACATTTGTGACAAGATTTTAGCAAGCAGTCTGAAGAATGGTAGTTACTGTGAAGTAGTTAATAAATGTCAGTGTCTCATGCAGTTCCAGAATAAGACATGACATAAATCTTACTGACGTTGTTGGAAGACTTACAAGTAATTACTCCATTAGGCTTCAAATTGGAGGATTCATCAACTAAAAGGTGACGATATTCAGTTATTTGTATTATTTGTAGCATATTATAAATATGTTTTTGTCTTTGACTAATGTCACAGATTATATTTATTCAAAATGTCTGTAGCCTTTCTATGAGCAGGATCTTTCAGTCTCAAAATTCCTCATCCTGTAAACTGTCAGTCAAATTATGACAGTCTTATGACATCCTGTTTTTTTCTGCTTCACCTTCCACTCTTTAACTGGAAGATAAGAGTTACAAGGAAATTAAAAATAATGCAAATGCAAGATAAGAATTCTAGTCAAGTTTTAGGAGGTTTTTTTTGAGATTTGGGGAGTTCCTCAAATAAGATACAATAACCTCAGCATGGTCACGAGAATATTACTATCAGAATTTCCATGCTATAGACCATCCAGAAATACCAATGCTTCAGAGGAAGAAACACGGTAGATTTCAAGTTCCCTTAATGTGGGAAATATTTATCATTCTTATGTATCTGATTCCAATGTGTGTAAATGCTCATATAAAACCAATTCGTTTTAAAACTGTGCTGCTACACAAGCATAGCATTGGACTCTTGTTGCATTTCTATGACTATTAAAACTGAGTTATGACAGAACAGCTTCTGTCAGTCCATTGTAGCTTTCTAATTGACTACATAGTATTAGTGCTAAAAATCCTGTCTTGGTTTTTCTACCTTTATTTTGCCCCATAAAAAATTCACTTGTTCACTTTCAGTGGTGATCTTAAATGGTTACACCAGGCACATGCTGCTAATGCAGAAATGAGGTGAAAGCAAAAAAGGCCTATATCTTTGTGCATCCCAGTTCCTGAAAACAAATAGAGTGGGAGGGTATGTTAAATGGCTTTTCTCAGCAGGCAAATTATTCCTCACTCACCTATCAAATGCTCCTTCCTGAATAATTAATTGACCAGTAAACTTTCTAATTAGAACACCAAAGCTAGACAGAGAGTGCTTCTGGTTAACAGGATGAGATGGGTACTGTAAGAGTACTGAGTACGCTGAGGTCCATATAGCGCTGAGATACATTGGTGCTGGAAAAGTAAACAGAGTACATTTTCAGATAAAATACTGCCTTTTCACCTCTGGGAATAAATGTGAAATTAGCTTTATAGTATCTCTACCAGGCTCTTTGGAATAACATTTGGCATCTCAGAAACTTTGTTGTCACTCAGCACAGTTTGGGCCACCTGCTCTTTCTACTCAAGGACTGACCTACCTCAAAGCTGTAGTATCAACTACCCACAGTTGATAAATTTCTTCGGCTGCATTCTTTCCACTGCTTCAAAGCAGAGCTTATGTGGGCAGTGTCCATGTCCTCAACGCATCACCAGAGGCAAAAGAGAAACACTGCTGGTATCATGCAAGGATATAATCAGGTCTAGCAACCTAAATTATCTCCTTGAAACAGATATTCCCTCTCAGGGGGAACCCTACTTGAGTTCATTCATAAAAAAAGTGTAGTTCTGGCATTGCCTGAATCGGTGCCCATCCTGGTACAAATACTGCCCAGGCTGCCCTGCTCTGCTGTGCTGGTTAATGCTCTTTCTCTTTGGTTGTCGATCCTTCTAAGATTCATTTCTTTGAAAAAGTCAAAAATGTCTAAGTACTGGCAGCTCTCGTAGGCAGCCTAACAATTCAAAGGCACGACTGATCTTCTGTATTTGCAGTTTGCTGTTTAAAAATTCTGATATTAGAGCCAAAATAGCTCAGATCCTTCAATCTACAAGTTTAAAGGTCAGTATACATATTGATATATACCTATGTGCATACAGAGATCTCTAAGAATAGCAGGCTTGCATCTGACTTACAATTTGACTTATAGTTGGGAAACGGGAGTTCAGCTGAAATAGACATCTGAGGTTATATTAACTTAATAAAAAATGTAGGGTCTAACTCAAAAAAAATACAGCATCTTCTAACAGAAGTCAAGTGATTTTCTCATTTATCTGGCCAGCTTCTCTCAAGTTCATTACTCTTTCTTGATTAAATCTTTTCTAATGATTTCTGCCTGAATGAGAAGTGGAGAAAGGGTAGTCACAAATCACTCCTTAGACAGACTCTGACAGCGATATATATGACTCATTTATGTTCAGCTGGATGTAAGTCTTTAATTCTTCTTCTTAACTGTAAGGAAAAGGGTATCATCAGCAACAAATATCCTGAGGATGTAAATTCTAAGGAAGGGAATTTCCACCATGTTATGGCTGGCAGTAATTTGAAAATTAGAAAAAATTTTACAAGTTTATCAAGAATAAATATAACAGTGAAAAAAAAACCCCACAGTGTAATAATAATAAACGTTTAAGTTATTGCAGTCTATTTATCACATAGAATTTATTTATCTGTAGGAGGAAAAAAAAGGCAACTTTTGCCTCTTTGGTGTATTTCTCTAATTGGGTTCTATAAACAGTTTGGTCTGTGAGCTGGACCACTTGAAAATGAGTAATAGGCACCTTTTGGCCTGAATAGAGTGTCTTATATAGAAAGAGTATCCTATCAAAGACCAATAGCTACAAAGCTTTTTGATGCAATCAAATCTTTCAGTGAAAGAGACAGCTAAATTCTCCCTTTATCCAATGGATACTATTCTTATGCTCTAGCCTCAATACTGGCATAGCGTTCCTGCAGGTACCTAGGAGTATGCGCTTAGCTTTACATGTTCAGGTGCTACCAGGTAGGGGCGTGAGAAACTTCTTCCAGTGGGAACCAGACCATTTCTTATTCTGGAATAGGCAGGTCTTCATTTTACATTGTGTGACTGTCTAAACGTCAGTTAGGTTTAAACATGTCTTAGAAAATACAGGTGGATACTACGCTAGTCTGGATGGTTTGCGTGTGCGTGTTTCAGCCTCACAGTATCCAAAGAAAGCACTCTTTGCCGGGCAGTGGTAGCTGGGAGACAGAAGGGCTACAGCCTCCTTAGCTCCTCTAGTAAACCTGTGCTTACGTAAAATTAAACATGTGCTAGGTGCAGCTTCCCTCAGTTTGGCTTTCCAGATAGATGGGAGGGAAAAACATTCTTTTTCCCCTTAACCACCTTTCCACTGTTATTTTTCTCTTTTATCTACTTTTCCTCATAAGGCTGATTGTAAATGTCACCTTTTCTGACAGAGAACTGGGCTGCTCTGAGCAAGATAACAAACACGTGCCTTTTTTCCCACTTTCCTTATACAAAATAACATTTCTTATTCTATTTGCTTTGTTGCCAGCTCTTATCTGTAATTTGGATCATAAACCAGGACTGTCTTTTTCCAAGAACACTGAATAATATAATGGCTGGTAAACTGTGATGGTATTTTTCTTTTTTTTCTTTTTCTTCTTTTGTTCTGAATTTTTTGATGCTTCAAAATAAATTTGGGGACTATTCATACTCTACAGAAAGAGAAGAAACAAAAGCCTTTTATCCTCTTCATTTTTGACTGCTATGTCTGGTTGTTTTAACATGTTGTCTTCCCCTTCTTTACTAAAAATTAGAGAGGTATTTTTCAGTGATAGTAGTGTGAGTCAAGGCCTGATCCAAAGCTCGCTGCTGTTAGTGCCAAAAATTTCTGTCATCTTCCCCTAGTGCTGAATACAGCCGGGAATCTTACCGTGCAGTGAGGAATTTGGGTCCTTGGACAGGATTCCTGGCTTAAGGCTCTTCCTAAGAGCGGCTTCAAAACAAGATGCTCAAATGGTTCCTTCAAGGCTGATATTAGCAGGTTCTGAAACAGACTGCACAGAGAGCTGCTCTGTGCAAAGGGGGCTGAGAACGGGGACAGAAAAAAGAGGGCCCCAAATATTAAGCAGGAAAACCAGACTTTAAGATAGGTGTCTGTATATTATATCCATCCTCTACTTTTTGGAGAACTCTGCCTCCACTTTGCTCTCCAGCTTTCTTCTTTGCTTTCCACTTTCCCCATTTTCTCTTCCACAACTCTCTACAGGAGTATTTCTTAGGGAACCAGACTCAGGGATAGAACTAAATCTGGGGCCAGGTGATCTAATGTCAGTCATGGACATTCTCAGGTTATCATTCCCTGGTAATTCCTGAAGTAAAAGTTTAATAGCGTGTTTTCAGTCCTATTAGGAGAGAAATTAGACTAATGTATTGCAATTGTTTTCACAGTTGTCTTATAATGACACAAACTGAGACATTACATGGAGTCAGTCATGTTTTGAAAAGGGGTGACTAAGTAGTAGGTTCATTTCATTCTTTTACTATGTTTTAGTAAATGATCATTTCTTGTTGTTCTCGCACCCCCAAAAATCTCTTTCTTTCAAGGAATATCATTAACATGCTGAATGAAGAAAACTCTTTCTTCTATTGCTCTGGATTCCTATCACCTTTTCCATCTCCTGTGGCAGAGTCAACATCCCTTTAGACTATATACTCTTTTGGAAAATGACCCCAAAGTTCAAGAATACATATAGCCACCAATACCACAGGTCTCTGGTTTTGATTCTGGCCTTCAGACACTTCCTATGTATAAATATTTGCAATTAACAGAAATAGGTTAAAGAGCCACTTTCGGAAACTCCTCTTACTAATGACAGTGCCTGCACAAGGACGGGCAAGTAAACACAAGGGGAGCCGTACCACAGATGAAAGCTTTTAGAGTTTACTGTTCACCGAGTTTGTGTGCTGCCCTTCCACATCTGCCCTACTTACCAGTGAGGAGAACAGCTATTGCTTTGTGTTTATGCAGCCTTGATTCTTGCTAGCCCCTAAACACTACTGTCATCAACAGTATTATTTGTATTTATAATAATAATAATAATGAATAGCAAGTAAGCACTGTAAATACTGCACACAAAACTACTCAAGAGAATACTTTTCACAGATTAGGACATAGTTTACTGGTCTGTCATTAAATCTCCTGATATCTCCTCAATTGCTGAAGGGAAGTGAGTGAAATTTTGATTGAGATGCAATGGGTTTTACTGCATTCATCAGCCAGTACATCCTTCAAGGCGTTTCTGTCATGCTTATTATTATAGTACCTCATCTCCCAGAACGGTGAAACTTAATTCCTTATTGACTGGGGTTCACAGAGGACTAAGACGAGACCAGGAAAGTCGCAGTTCCTGGTAGCAGTTGGAGGCAATTGAGCCCAACTAGTAGTAGGAGGTGGAGTACTGTTGGCCTGGGGCAAGCCACTAATTAAAAGATGTTTTTCTGGTAGCTTATGTCAGAGGAGCCCTGACATAACCTTCAGTAAGGGGCCTCTTTATTTCTCTTGAATGGCAATGAATTTATTAATAAGATCAATTTTAACTGCTGCTCCCAGTTTGGGTTGCCATGGAGACCACTGACCTGCCAATAGAGCAAGGCAGACTTGGGGAGCAGCCCCTCTGTTCGCACTGGTGTCTGAGCATGTTCTGTGACTTGGATGAAAATGCAGAAAATTACAGCTGCACGTAAGTGAGGCAGTGTAAATCCAGATGTCATGAATCTCAGAATCAATGCTTTTCTGCTTCGGATAAAGCCTATTTTGCTGCACGCTTGCAGACAATGAGATAGCAGAGAGAGAAATTAAGTTGGAGAGTGGCAAGAAGTATCCAAGCAAACCCTGCCTTGAGTCAAGGCTGTAGAACAGGGCCTGGCTGAGGCCACATTCCCACAGTGCTCTGCTGGGTTTTGAGGGATAAAGGGGGAAATAACCATGACGGGAGTCTATTAATCTTCCCTTGCCCGTGCCCATTGCATGGCGCTGAGGACAGCAGAGAACTGCACCCAGTGATTGGCCTTTCTGTGCTCTTCTGGGGAAGAGAAACTTCTGGGGAAAGTATAATTTTTGCAATATTAATTATTGTTAGAGATAAGTTTGTGCCTTTGATTTATCTGTATGGGAAAAACACCTTCCATAGAAACTGGTAACTTCAGAGCCCCAACATCCATCCTATGCCAAATCCAACCAGAAAAGCAAGTAAGGCACCGAGAGGTGATGTTCAACCAGCAGCTGCCTATCAAAACACCAAGCCAGACCAGTAAGGAGCAGAGGGGGCAGAAAACAGAGAGGAGGTAAGGGCCGGAATCCAAGCCCTCAGCAGGGCTGCAGGTTATGAGCTGCCCGAGAAATCAGCCGGAAACAGGCGCTCAGGTGGCACGAGTTGCCGTAACTTAATTGACAGCAATTCACAGCACTTCAGGATCTACTTCACAGAGCTGTCTGGGCTCATAGAGAGGATGTTTGCAGAAAGCTCTTGGCCAAGTATGGATTTCTGTAAATGAGTGTTTACAAATAAGCCACTTACCCACCTGGGTTTTATAGATAGCCACAAATTTCTCTTTATCACATAACCTCAGTCTCCCCAGCCAGGCAGAGCAATGTCAGATGCAAATGGTAAAGGGAAAGAGTGAAATGTAGGCATTGCAGAAATTAACATTTACAGTGTCTGCTGTAAGTACTGGCAAGACCAAGTAAGAAATGCCCGAGGAGTTAAATGTTAAATGTTAAATTAACCAAAGAGATCTTTATGGGAAGGGAAGTCACCAGCTTGAAAGAATGAAGAAGGGAACAAGACCTGTGAACGTGTTTGATTACCATAAACAGAGACCAGCTGCCTCACACATCCTAGACAAATACAGTTTGACTAGTAATTAATGTCACTGTATAAAACCCACCATCTGTAAGAAGAAATAGCAGAAGGTAGAAGTGTTTGCTGTGCCAGCCTCAAGATTAATACTGCAAAAGCAGCAGTACCTGTAGACCACGTAAGAGATAAATGCCTATAGTTTATGACATCTGCTCTGGCTTCCCTTGAATAGATTATGCCAGATAAGTGAAACACAAGGGTTTGGGGAGTGACTACACAAGTGACTAAAAAAATATAAATCATTCTTAAAGCATTGTGGGAGGTGCCTAGTGGTAGTGATGCACTTTAAAAATAATGTTAATTGCCAAAGAAATGAGATAACTGGAATTTGGAAGTTTAAAATATGCTTGTTTTAAAATATTATGGACTAAAAATACAAATCAAACTGAAAACGCAATACGGATTTTAAAAAAAGGTTTGCAACTAATGGCCAGATTAGAAATTCAGGTTTCAAATTTCTTAAACCCAGGGTGCTGTGCCTTTGTGCAATTGAAACAAGGGGCCATAGCTCTGGTCCAGGCCTCGTGCTCCGCAGAGAAACCAGCACAGTAATTAACGGAGCTGTGAGGAACACTGAAGTAACCCGAACCACACCAAACCTTTCCGCTTTCCTTTCTGCAGCGTTTCCTAGTTCCTAATAACTACCAAGGTACTACATCTTTAACAGCACTCGGGGTGGCTTAGCATGGGTTGCAACTTTATTGGCACAAAGAGACACCATTTACATATTTTTTTATACTTTTCAACTCAAAGTCAGCAGTGTGCAGGACTTCTCCATTTGACTGAAACTGAAGCAATGGTAGAAATAAAATAGCTTTAGAAACAGTTGTAGCATGGATGATAGAGTGCTGGCATCGTATGCAGAAGCAGAGGTCCTGGTTATACAGATGATATGTTATTATGATTTAGTATCACTCTTATCTGTGAGAATTTTATGGTTTTCTGACAGGAATAACCTGAAAGAGTAACAGTGGGTTTGGCCCTGACAGCAGATGACCAACTCTACTGTGCTTTATGGGAATCTCTTATTCAGCAGAAGAGTAAATATTGCTCCTCTTGGCGCTCCCCTCCCAGGCAGGCAGCTCCATGCCTCTGAGGACAGGGCCAGTGTGCACCCTGACCCATCAGCAGATCCGCTGTGTCCGCCACTTCTGCAGGGATGTTTCCTGACTGCAATCAGTTATTTTTGGCTGGGGTCCTCCTGTGCTGGGAAACAGGGAGAGTCTGAAGAAGTGTATGTGCAGAGTGTACTTTGTCCATCACTCCCTAGAACAAAGTGAGTTGCTGTCTATGGCCCTTGGCTCAAACAAGGAATAAGGCTGCAGCCTGCATTGGTATTACTCATTTTGCATGGCAGTTTTCTGGGTGTTTTGTTGGTTTTTTTTTTTTTCTTCTTTCTCCCTAAACTGCATCTCTAAGTTTTTACTTTCTCATCTTGGAAAGTGCAATGTTTCACAAATTATAGTACATAGAAGGAAACTAGAGTTTAGCTGTTTTCAGCTTCCCAATGAGCATTTCTTGTTGTGCCATTACTGAGGCTGTTATCTGAAAAATAGCTCTATTAAATGCAGAGCTTTGATATGTAGGAAGAAAATTATCTGATATTTCTGTCCATGTTAAATTATTGTACTGATGCACATCCAGGAGGGACTGGATATTTCTTGCAGAAAGAACAGTTAGTTGTTCATAGGACCAAACGTTTTCTTAGCCGGAAGATGTTATTAAAAGTTGCTCTATGAAATGTTTTGTTGTTTGTCATTATGTGGCTAATGTAACAGTTACAGGGGAAAGACAGACTCTTACTTCATGAAGTTTGCTCTGCACACACGCAGCAGCTCTGCAGAAGGATTTCAGCGGCTGAAGGAAGAGGGCAGAGCGGGATGCAGGGTGTGGGTGAGCAAGGGATGCTCCAGCACTTGGTGATGCTGGAGGAGAGCAGGCACCCGGCGCCACACCAGGGCTGGGCAGCCCCTTCGAGGTGGGGAGCCTTGCTTCAGCCTGCACACGAGGCTGCTGCGCTTGCAGCGAACAGGACTAAGGATTTTTTTTCCTTGCCGCACGCTTTCTTCCATTTGCCTTAGGCAAGTCCCTCTCGGTGTGCCAGCTTTTGTGGGGGGACTTCTGTCAGACATGGAGGCATTGCTGGCACCCGACTGAGCCCCAGAGCAGAGCTGTAATCGCAGAAGGCAGCGAGTCCTGGACTTCAGGCTTTTCAGTGCCTGGGTTTGTAGCGCCTGCTCCTTTTGTGCATCTACTCTGTTGACAGTCTAGAAAATAATTTTGATTTCCAAAGTTCTTTTGATTTCACCTGCCATGGATTCAAAGAGAAATTACTCATAGAAGTGACTTTCTTGAAGTCATGGCGCAAATATTACCCTTTTCTGTCCACTGAAATCCTCCTAAGTGGCCACTTTGAGCCAAATAAGCTCTGCTCGTAAGATGGCAGATCACAGCATGAGTTATTTTATTTTGCAGCACAAATATATCCCATATTGAGTGTCTGAGGCGGGCAGTTCAGTAAGTGTAAATAATAACTGATTTTGACAGAAATGCCTTGTACACTGGAGACCCTTCAGAGAAGCAGAGAGCGACTTTCACACATTTTTTCCAGCTACGTTGTAGAACAGAATGCAGAAATCCAGATTTGTGACACTCTGGGTGATTCCTGCTCCCCTGCCGGAAAAAAAGAAAGGACTGCACCGCTTCACTGGTGTGGCTTTTTCTCTGTGATAAATGCATCGACATGACTTCCTCTGTGATTATTCATTTTCCTTAATGGGTTTGAGAGAGAGTTGAAGTTTCTTGATAGTATTATGGAAAGAAGCAGCAACTAAACTGTGGCAGAGAGGAGGTATAAGGCATGTGATATATCCTGGCTCTGCGGCAGTGCTGTAAATGAAATGCTGTGCTTTTCCCTGCAAAATGTAAGTGATGCAAATTCCATCTACTGTCTGGCAATCTCTGTTTTCAACTGGGGGAGGGTTGCTCCTGAAGATGATATAAGCAGTGATAGAAAAAAGGACAATACCGTAAGTGTAATACATACCATGCACATACAGTGAATAAAAACGTGGCTCTGCGCATGAGGAGTGCACATTTAGGGAGGTAACAATGGAGCATTCCCTGATACAAATGTGGGGGTGTCACCGTCTGCCCTTTCCTGTCTGTGCCCGCGTCTCCGTGTGTGCACGCCTGGCAATGCAGCGGCTGCAACAGCTCACTTTGGGTGCTGCCAAGCCCCATCCAGGACTGGCAGCAGGAAAGTCTCGGGGGGTTTGTGCTGACCTTACAGCAGCTGTGATGCTCAGGGGCTCGCGGTGAGAAATGCTGTGTGGTACCGTGCCGTGCCACACGCGTGCTGGCTCAGGGCATGTGGGAGGTCAGTGGGAATGTCTGCCCTTATATGGGATCTGCTGCCGATGCCTGGGCAGTCGGTGCATCAGAGTTCGATGCAAGTGGATGTGGGAAGGTATCGCTGGGAGCTGCATCCCCCATCAGGGCCTCCCCAGCTGGCTGGGACAAGCCAAAGCAGCACCATGCTTTCTACAGCAGCCTTTGCTGCAAAGACCCACTGAAGCTAATGGGTGTATCTAGCCAAAATCCTGTTCCCTAGAGGTTAGTGTGTGTGTATAACCACCATATTCGAAGGAGATTTGGCTGTCAGTATTTCCAGAGCACCGATCAACTCATTCTGGATGTGAGTTATTCAGGGGAAGCTTTCACATGAGAATGATTTAGTCAATTATTACATGCTGGTGTTAACATTTTACTCAAACTATTTTCTTCTCCACACAATGTGCAGCTTCACCATGGTGATACTTCTCTGTGTACCGCTGACCCTACACAGAAGTTGTGACATCTTTAATTAACTTTTCTTTTTCAGGCAGTTAATGAACACTGTTCCTAACAACTGATGAGCAGTAAAGGCTTAGGCAAGCTGCTTAAAGGGTTTCCAACTTTCAACTAATTTTTTTGCCAGGTGATAATCAGCCATTAGCTTTGATATCACCTTAGTGTGAAGGTATAAGAAATTATTTATAACATCATCAAATAATAGATAGTCTGGCTTTTAAGAACCAATTCTGGGAGACCTCTTGCACACCGTATGTTGACTTGCTATCATTAGCAGGCAATATTGAGCAGTCTTTTGTGCGTATAAAAACAAGACTGAAAAATATCTCTGCATCATGAGGTTGATAGGTAAATTTGCAGTGTGTTCTATTGACTACACATCAGAGATTTTAATGCATATTATACAAACTAAATGCACAATATTCAGCTCACCGATTGTGAAACATGATCCACAGATAGTTTGTTTTATAATTATGCTGTTTTTTGCTGCTGCAGAAAGTCGTCTGCACAAATATTGACAGATGCTAAGCCTCAGATCTTAAAACCTCCCACGCTGTCATCAGCAGAGAGTATGAAAGACCCCGTGGGTCAGGACGAGGCCTGAGCTTTGCCCTTTTTCCTCTATGAACACATGCCCATGTAATCCCCTCCCCGCACCACCCCACCCCCCCCCCTTTTTTTTTCTTTTTCAGAAATGGTAAAATATGACAAATTAGTGACACATGACTGGCTAAGTGAGAAAATGTGCTCACATTTAGTTGACCTGTGCAGAATCTGAAACAAAAATGCCAGAAGGAAACATGCTATAGTCAACATAATACGAATTTTAAATTGTCAAAATCCTACTATATAAGGCCCAGATTTTCCAAGGAGCATTCGATCTTTGCTGCTTAACTTGAGACAGTTCCAGAGGGTAAAATTTTAGGGGTTTTTTATTGTGCATTTTCCTGCAGTATATTATGAGCACAAACTAAAACGTAAGGCTTTTGCAGTGACCGGGTTTCTCATTGTGCTTCAATTTTTTTTTTTTTGCGCTTGATCTGTTTTGTGCATTATTCCATGTTTGTAAGTAGAGATAAGTAAATTTTTTAGCTTGGAGAGTGCTTAAAGGAACACATTCAATGCCCAGTCAAGCCTGCTTTTGTACGGTAACAACAGAAAACAACGCGGGGAGAGAAAAATTCATTTGCCTTTGGTATAGATAAATTAGGCAGCCTAGAACTGCTCTATTGGGAGTTTGCCTTAGCAAATTAGCAACTGGTCGAGGAAGCTGTTTGGTACAAAATGCACTGAACGGTGCTTAAAGCCACCCTCATGACTCAATATTTCTGTCATGTGTCAGTACCTGGTGAAGATGCTGATGTCAGTGGTGCATTTAGTATTGTAATCACCCTTGACAAGATGAAATATGGCCTCCGAATTCCAAGAACATATGGGATTATTGAGAAAGAAAATTGTGTGAACAAGGGCAATTATAGCAATAACTATCCATGACATACTACACTGAGTCATCCAAGCATAACACAGATATAATGAAAATATTTTTAAAGGCAAACATGATCTAAACCAGTGCCAAAATTATCTAATTTATTATTCTGTCATGAATGATAAATGTTAAAAATACCCTCTACATTTCACAGACTAGCAAGAAAGCATGCCATTCTGTGTGCCTTGCTGCGGGATTTGGAAAGATACAAAGGGATGAAGGTTTCTTTGTAAAGGGTATTGAAAGATGATGAAACACCTTTCTCATCTAAATTCCAATCTTTAATTTTTCAGGATATAATTGCTCTAGTTATTCTTCATCGCATAATTCCTCTCCTAGTTAACTTCCCGTCATCACCCCACCACGTCTACAAAGCTATGCAACACAGGAGGCAGCTGGCAGACTATTAATCATAATGGAAGTAGCTTTAACCTTGAAAACATGTCATCTACAGGTTTGTATCCATCTAATGATAAGCTTGTGGAGCTGTTTTTTCTTTGAGATGTTACATTTCTGAATTTACGTTATCATTTTCTGATAAAAGTGAAGTAGTAATGAAGTTTGAATACAATACGCATTAGGTAAAAAAAAAAAAATCACAATTTTTGTAATACACTTTATTATGACCCATTGCCCTGCTATCGAGTGAAACTAGTCCCAGAGCCAAAGCTTCCACCTCTGAGCCACTGAAGTGAGGCCTGAACCTTGTGCTGTTTTTCTGCCCTGGCGTTACTGAATCCCAAAAGATTTCTTTCCACTGCTAAGGCTACACGTTGGCTGTCCTGAAGGGCCAGAGGAATCCCACCTGGTTGTTGCAGCTCTGGGGCATCATCAAAGTAATCCCCTCTTGTTGCTCTGATGCAGCGCCTGTGGCAGGTGGACCTGCTAGCCCTACTTCACATGCAAGGATGCTCCCACGTGTACTTTAGGCTCTGCAGCCACAATAAGAAGGAAATCTCTGCAGCTGTTAGAAAAAAGTGAAGTGGAGAAATCTCTGTCCTAATGTTTTCCATTGTAACAGGGCCCAGCAGAGCATAAATACCTAACGCAGTGGCTGTGGGGCCAGGGTGAAGGCTAGGGGCCACACCGTACAATGCTTTTGTCCTCAGCACTGGGGCCAGCAACAGGTGAAAGTACAAAATAACTGTGTAGCATTAGTATTTAATAGTAAATGCTCTGGTTTTCAAAGCACTTAGCAAAGAGGACAGTATCGTTGTCTTCACGTCACTGATGGGATAAACACGTAGTCAGGCAAAGTTACTTGCTGAAGCTCATACAGCAGGGTAAGAGCAGAGCAATGACAAAACCCCTGGTGTTTCAGAAGCACTTCCCTTTCTGCCCATGCCTGCACTCCTGGGCATCCAAAGCATGGATAGCTGGTGGCAGCTGATGGATGCCACAGCTACTCAGCTGCAGGAGAGTGCAAATTGCCACGGAACATTAGTTGTTGCATGTGCACCCCTCTTCCATCCAGCAAATTCTCTGGCCCCAACCACAGAAAATAGTGGAAAAGAAGATGCTGGTGTGGTGATAGAAAGAGACTTTGGAAAGATGTATTTTATATATATATATTTATATATATAAAATAGGTGTGTGTGTATAAATATCTAAGTGTGTGTGTACGTATATAAATACATACATATATACACACACACATAGTGCTATATTCAGAGATCTGGTAGAATGAGAAGTTTCCCCTCTATGTCTGAGACAGACTCTGTTTGTCGTATCCATAAATGTCATTTTTTTCACCTAGGAACTGACCGTGACCAGGTTGCTGGAATACTTGGGTTAGAAGCAATAATCTGCAGCAGCTACTTCATAAAATACACTCCTTTCTTAAAGTGGAGGGAATGACTTTCCTCAGTATATTCTGTGGGTATAACTTTTAACACAAAAATACTTTCTGCACATTACCTAGGCACACCTGACACATACAGTGCGACTTCTCATATGAGTAAAGCTCTGCTTGTTTAATCACAACAACAGTACTCATGGGGAGCCTTAATTGTTGTGCTGTTATTGATAACTCATGTCAAAAGAATAATCTGAACAAATACGAAGTTCTTTTAGGAAATTAAGATTTCTTATTTATTTGGGAGGAAAAAGGAACAAAACTAAGTTATTTTACTACTTACTGGCAAAGTCATTCTTGCTACATTAGCTATTTTAAAACTCACATCTCATTCAATTAAGATTTCATACCATTAACAAAATGAAAAAAAATATTGCAAAAGATGCTATATATACAAGCCCATAAATAAACTGCAAGATTTTCAGGCTTTAAAAGACTGAGGACAGGAAGAGATCATTTAAAGATACATTTGAGCATTTCTTATTCAGTACATTTGCTGCAGTCAGTAACAACAAAAACACATTGAATCAAACAATGGGAATGGACTTAGATGGCAATGGAACACATTTGCACTTTCTGGGGTTTTTTGATAGTTTATAAAAAAACAGAAGAAATCCCATCCCCAACCTAATATTATAATACAGTGTTCTAGCTCCTAACCTCGTGTGACATAAACAACAAGATAAACTGCTTCATCACAAGTGCCGTTCAAAAGTTAAAGCACGGGATGCAGGTTATCCACAATGGATCTCAGTAGATACAGGATAATGAATGTTTCCTCGATATATAATACATCTGTGTCACATTCTAATGTGTAAAATGAAAAACATTTTCATGCTCTTCCTATATTTGTTGAACGATTTTAAAATATGGTATACCTGGATGAAAAACAGATTTAGCCCTTTATACTGCTGTCGTTGGTACTGTCATTTGGAAGTCGCATGGTTTTTTTCAAACGGACCGTGGGTAGTGACATGGGTGACAAATATACATCAGCACAGGAGGAAATGCAGGCAATGAAAATTTTGTAGAGGCAAATGTTCTGTAAAAATATTTTTAAAAAAAGAAAAAAAAGCTTTTATATGTTCTCTAGTTCATTCAGGGAACTCCTTGTGCTATAATGTAATAATTAGAAGGGGTTGATCGAGGAGGGTTTCAATTTATATCCATAGCCACACTGTTAAAAAAACACAACCATCCCACAACAAAACCCACAAGCTCCAGTATAAAAAATATGCTTAAATATGTTGTCTGCACAGAATACAAAGACTGAACTCTGTTATCACAGTACTGTTCTGTCACAATCTCCTCCATACATTCCAAGGGCTCCTTCTACTGTGTCCTTTGGGGAAAAAAAATAATCATTCTCAGGACAAGAAAAGCCCATATATTTGCACAGCTGTAAGACAGTCCAATGTAGAAATGGCTCGGGAAAAGCCATACACAAAAGCGAAAATAGACATAGCCATTTAGATACTTAGCTTTTACTGACCCGCCTTTTAGAGTTAGCTGTCAACAACTTGAGTTATTTAGTAATAGGAAATTGAGTAGAAGCTTTTATATTTCATGCATGTATATGTGTGATATGCAGTATGTCACGTTCTGCTCTGTTCTAGCTGTATAAATCCAGCATGCACCTTGTGAAACACAGATAATTTCTGTACAATGCTTTAATTCGCAGCCACAGACAAACTGTGGGGTTTCAGTTTGGTGCCCATACCGAGAAGTCTTGGCCAGGAAGGGAAGAAGGCACAGGAGGTGGAATAGATTGGTCCAAACTGAAACAGATCATTTTTTCTCAGTGCAGGAAGGAAACAGAGAGAAAACTTGTTTTGGATCAATCAAAAATGAAATGCATTGATGTTTCCTAAACTTTCAACTCCGTTTGTTTGGATGAAACACTTCACTAAATTCAGTCCTAATTGATGAATGTTTCCTGCTCCCTAAAGATCAATTTACTTTTCTTTTCTTTTTTTTTACAAGTTTGCTATCCAATAAACAATTTCCACCCTGCACGTTTGTGTGCAAATACCTTTTCTCTCAGAAATCAGGAGCAGATTCACTGGGACCAGAAATGGTTTGAGCTGCTGAAGATACAAACCTTTAATTAAGGGAAACAAACCCAATACAAAACCCTCTTAGCAAAAAATGCGATCGAAGATTTGCATATTTCCCTCTTTTTGTAGTATTTTGATAGCCCAGTGTATTAGGAAAGCCAATATAATTACCTTGGTAATTCCTGCAATCCAGTATACCCGCTGTGTTAGGGAGACGGGTGCTGCAAAGAGGGAAGAGCCGTGGCTGCAAAGACACGCGGTGAAGGGGCTGGGGGGGGGACTCGCCTTGGCAATTGCCCCGGGGACCCTGGCTGCTGAGAAAGTCCGAGAGCAAGGCACACCTTGAGGGGATCGGACCACTACGGGGCTTGTAGTCTGGTTCACCCCCAGCTGGAACGCTGCGGCCGAGATTGCACCCCCTCGTGCTCCAAACACCACTTCTGAGAACCTACAAAACACTGGTCAAAAGAAAAATTACAGCGGGTTTTTTTTCTCCTGAAAGATACTTCATGGCAGTACTGAAGCAGAAGCTATTAAGTGCTGAGCAGAGTTTAAAACCACAAAAGACTCTGCCGAGACCTATTTAAAAGATGTCTGTAGGTAACAATACATAGACTTATTTGTAGTCTGGCTGTCTTCACAGTATATCATTGTGTTACATTTTTGTGGTTGGAATTCAGTGTCTGGATTTGACCAGTGAAAGGAAACAGATAAGTCACAGTGCCAGGTTTTGATTTCCAAAAGCTACAGCGCCTTTGTGGAATGCACTTGAGGGAGGGTTGTTGATTGCATCCAAAAGCTTCAGGCAAAGCAATACAAATACTTTGTATTGCGATAGGTCACCAGAAACAAATCAGGGACAGGAATCCTGTGGACTGCTATGGGAGAAACCGTAGCCATTTCTGCCTTTTATAGATACGGTGTTAACAGGAATATCTAAAATACTAGTAGGCCACGTAGAGGAGTATGACATGTTACACGTGCTGTTTATGCGCACAGAGACATATGTCTATATTAGCTTTGCTAATTCCACGCCCTGGGAGCTGAGTAGCTGGAACCTCTTCTCCCTCAAGTCCTGGATTCCTTGTAGCATTTAAATTAATCACCACACTATGTATTTTGAATAAGCTTCACTTCGATAATTGGATTCTGTAAGGTAATAAATGTAAACAGAGAGGGCACAGCAAGACCAGAATAGCCCCATTACAACATCACAATGGGAAGCATTTCATTTTAGAGCATAAAAATCCATCTTTCCAGAGGTATGTTGCCTTTCCTCAGTTCTGGGAGCTGGAATGATTCAGATAGCAATAAGCTCTTTTTGTGTACCTAGTGTTTCCATCATTGCTGACAAAACCATCCAGTGTATATTTGTGCTAGTTATTTTTGCAGGTATTGCTAATAGCCAAGTGGTAGAATGTGTTACGGTTCCGAAGGCAAGCAGATGAGGGCTATTTACTCAACAAAACAATATGGCAGTTTCCAATTTATTAGGCAGTGATTCAAAAAGCAGTTTTCTACTGGTATTAACAGTGAGAAAAAGCTGGTGGACACTGTGCCAGAGGTCCTGAATGTATGGCTTGATTTTCACTGAGAAGCCGGTATTACTGTCAGACCGCTGATAAATCAATGCGGTTGGCTGAATTGGTGCTTTTATCCCAGGTGTTCAGCTTCGTGGGGGTTGTGCCTGGCCTGTTCCCAGTCATCTGGAAAACAAAATAATATTGAAAATAGATTTATTTATTTTGCTAAACCACTCACGTCTGGATGAAATAAAACCTTGAAAGCATCTATTTACATTAGAGTGTTGTCACAGTGTCTCGAGAGCGTATGCTATAAAGGATTTTTAAACAGTTATTCCCAGGTTCTAAGGTGATTGGCAACGATCACTTAATAATACCTATCACTTCAGAAGTCTTTATGGTTCTTTATAAAAACAAATGTCTTTTGCCTCAAGACAATTTAAGGAGAGCTAGAAAAGCATATCCACGTGTTGATTTATTTAAGATTTTATTCCTCGGGCTTAAATGTAAAAGTGCCCTATCAAAAAGCCATCATCATCAGACAAATACATTGCCAAAATGCTGCTTGAATGCATAATATGAAGTCCATTACGACTGGTGGGAATAGTTTCGTCGAACCATACTCCAGAGTTCGTACACCTTTGTTTACTTTTATTTGATAGTTTACCAGAAAGCAGAATTTGGTCTTTTGCTTTCAAAACAGATATTGTAGCTACAACTTAACACGTGCTGATTCCACCTGTCTACACTACGCATTAGGTTAGGTACTAAAAATGCCCACGTGCCTTCTTGTCTCCTGTTCTTTCCAACAGAATTTAATGTGGAACACTTTCAAGTACAATAGGGGAAAAAAAGAAAGGAGGAATACTCACAATGTCTGAATTGAAGGGTTTCACATTGATGTTGCGAGTTGAACTACTGGTAAGGGACCAGACCTTGGTTTTGTGCTTAAAGGCAGCTCTAACCTTTGGGAAAAAGAATGAAACCAGATAGAAGATTTCTTTTGAAAAAGTTGTGTTTATTTTCACAGGTGCAGCCTATAATCATTTCCCCATTATCCTTCCTCCATATTAACGTCACTGTACTAAACAACAACAAAAAAATACGCCCCTGCATTTTTCTTTACATTTATGTTCTTATTTCAAAATTTAACTTTACTTTTCAAGTACCCATCCTTTAAATACAAAGCATTGTATAACCTCACTTACGTCTTATTTCATTGGCAACATTTTCATGTTATTCCATCCTCCAAGTCATACCTCCAAGGTCTGACTGCGTTACCATTCATCTTGGTAGAAATAAAAAATAATCAAAGCAAAAACCCCAAACTGCAGGGCATATAAGCATACATCCGCAGTATTTGCAGTCCTGGTTTGAAAGAGTTCATAAAGTGCCATTATAGCGATTTTCAGCAGCTCAATAGGACCTTTTCACATTTTCTAACTAAATATGCAGCCACAGGCTGGACCACAGGCTCCCCCATTCGGGCAGGCTCGCCCTGGAGCTCGTGCAGCCCTGATGGTATCCAGTTGCCATGAGGACGTAAGCCAGCTGCCAGCCTTTTGAAAACTGAAATTACTTAAACATGCTGGATGAAATTCCCTACAGATATAGGAAGATTCTGCACCAAGGTGAAATTAATCAGCTGCATAAAGAAAAGATGGTAAAATAGTCATTCTTTTAGCAAGGAGGTGATATTTATCAAGGATTCCTGGCTGGAAGTGATTGGCCAGCATTACGACGTTGTGATAAAGAACAACTTGTCAGGAGGAGCAGTCTGCAAAACACGCAAAGGAATATTTCCTCCCTATTCTATACTGGCATGGCCTCAGCTATAGCACTGTGTCCAGCATCCTGGAAAGACAGGGACCAGCTGGAGACAGCCCTGAAGAGAGCGGTGAGGATGATCACAGGTCAAGCAAACACGTTACGAGAAGCTTAGGTTCAATGCAAAGAAGAGACTGGGGGAAGGCACGATAAGTCTTACAGTCTTCCCTATCCTGTGGAGCAGAAGGGAATTATCTACATACACATAGTAGCTAAAACAGGAAATAAGAGGCTGAAACTGCAGTAAGAAAGACAAAACCTACAATTTAGGAGTGGCAGTAGGAAGGCTAGTGAGGCACAGAGCCACATGGCTGAGGGAAGCTGAGGGGCTTCGATGACTGAGCTGTCAGGGGTGACAGCGGCACGTTGGACGTGTGCTGTGGGACAGGCTGCTCAGGTCCCAGACCCGTTCTCCTGAGCTTCTTTATTGTGGGTGTGCATTTCTTGTGCAGGTGCACTGGGAATAAAGCTCTCTTTTTTATCCAACTCCTTGGAAATATCTGCAGGTATCGCTTTACAATACCTGAGTTTTATTTCTATGGTAAGAACAAAATTCTCAAGAAGAATCCTTGCGTTTAGCTGAACAAGTATTTCAGATATAGCTACAATGGAGCCAATAAGACCTGCTCTCCAAAAAATGACAGTTCACATTAGCTGTGTATGAACTGGTTTTTGAGGATACAAATTCTGAAAAGTTTCTGACTTTAATTTCTCATGAGGTTCCTGAAAAAATGGCAGCAATTTAAATATTTGTATTTGATGTAAGGCATTTGAAGCTTGACAGCAGGAAGATAGCTTTCTGAGTCTCGGGGAGAATAGAATAAAAAACTATTTTTCCTCCTTACCTTTAACCTGCCTGCTTAACTTTAGTTGATTTCAATAAAGATCAAGAATTTCATAGTCACTGCGGACTCTCCAAACTGTAGCAAAGATCATATCGATGCTCTAAGTCTTAATAGGTTGGCAAATATTAATAAATGATAATGTCTCCACGGAAGAGCTGGAGTGCTCTGCTTTCACAGGAAGAGGCAGCAGGCTGCGGGGCAGAGCTACTTAGCAGCATCCAGAAGAGCGAGCTGTGGGAGGATCAAAGCTATGTGGGTGTTCTCTGAGCAGTACCCCCAGTCAGTGTGCTGGCAATGGTTTCCATAAGAAACTTTCATTACCAGTAACACAGGTAGCTGGATATTTTCTGCTATCTGCTGGAGGAGGAGTGGATGCTGCAACCTGCAGGCCCAGCAGAGATGCTCTCCACAAGCCTGTTTCCATCATCCTTGCCTTGACTTTACCCCAGTTGCTCTAAGACAGCCTTAATGGAAAAAGATGCCTCCTGGTCCACTATGAAATCCTGAACTTTCTGCCAAGAAAAATACCTGGAATATGTTCTACTCTGTTTAGTTTCTCATTAAGGATTGCATGAGTAACTTCCAAAAGCATGTTTTGGTGGGAAAAATATTTCTTTTCCTCTCTGGAACTGCAGATGTAACAAAGCCAGAGGCCCCCAACGAGGTCTGCCAGAGCGAGTCCTGCTACCTCTATTAAGCATCCTCCTTTATCAGCACAGCTCATGTTCTCCTCAGCCCCTCCAGCCCTCAGGAGTGCTCTTCCCTGAGTCTTGAGCTTTCTCTTCTCTTCTCTCCTTTTTTTTTTTTTAAAAACCTTTCTTATGTTAAATAAAATAAATGTCAAGCATGGGTCAAAATGCCACAAGTCACAAAGTCAGTGTCAGTTATGTATTACTTGAAAGAAAAAAGAAATGTTTGGCGTAGCACACAACTATAATAATAAAATATTTTCTTGTTTTATACCCATGTCACTTGAAGTTGGTAGCACCAAGTTTGTTAACCCCATTTGGTTACATACCTCTGAATTCAGAAGACAGTGAAACAGGAACATGAAAAATCCCTGAAAACAGATAAAAGGGAGAAGGGTGAAGGCTGACTATGGAGGATGAAATACAATAATGCATTTCTCACAGTACTGTATAAAGCAGCTACTGAGTAGCTGGAGATCTGTAAGTATGGAGGAGTGGGCCAACCTGAGCCCCATGTTAAACTGGAGAAACCGGCAGCGTTAGGTTACTATGAGGCTTGTCTGGACCTTTTCCTGTAAAACAGCATCTCCTAAACTTTGGGGTGCTAAAGAAGATATCTGGCTGAAAAGAAGCAGGAGTTCTGTTTTCATGACAACAAGAGAACTATTTCTCTGCTTGCAAAGGTAGAGGCAGAGGGAAATGCTCTTTGGGAAACACCAAATCAATATTTTTCACATTAGAAAACCAAGATATTAGCATCCAGAAAATTTTCACAAAAGAATTTTGCTATATTTGGGCTTTTTGTCCGATGGAATGTGAAAAAGTCCCATACCCTTTCCCTCCAAAAATAAATTTATTTTCTTTTCTATTTTGGATGAAAATTGGAAATTTTCTTATCAGTTTATGCGGAGAACCCTGCTGATATAGATTAATACCTCTACTGAAACATCGCTTACAGCTAAGCAGATCCTTACATTCCACCTTGGATGGAGCTGTTTTTCTGGACTGGTGTCTTAAGAAGACGAGGGTGTAATTGCCTGCATGCAGGAGTTTCTGCAACATGCAGAGTAGCTCCACTTTTCTCCTTGTGCCTCCCCATTCCCACAAACTTCTTTTTGCTTTCATTTAGTCTCAGTAATGAAGCCTCAAACTGACACCGAAAAATTGTTCTGGTATCTCTGCTAAAGAATCTTGCCTGTGGTACATGGTGCTGGAAGAATTAATTCCGTTTCCCAAGCTCACTGTCTCATTTATTTAATTATTGCTATTGGAAACGCTAAGGAGTGGGATAAAAGTTCTGTTCATACAAAGACTAAACAATTGCCAGCACTGTATGGTCAGCACAGACTTAAAAGACAGAGGAAGAAAAATACAAAAAAAAATCCAATAGACACAGGCGTGTGAAAACTTTGCTAATGATCCGTTTATTGGATCTCAGCAGCAGTTCAGTAGCCATAAACTTTCCCACCAGGTACTTACTTGTAGTGAATTGAACACAGCAAATATATACTGAAATACTAATGCGTGGGCATTGACAGCCAAAATCCCAAAGATCCATGAGCTTCCCAAGATTGGTAAGAGAACAGCGACAGCTTTAGCTGTTAGTCTGAAAGAAAATGAAAACAGGAAATGTGATGAGAGAGTAAAACAATTTTCAGCCCCCACACCAGGGAGGATATCAATTATGTCCTGGCAGCAAGGCAGGGTGTGTATGACTCTCTCTGCCATGTAGTTCTTTTAATGGGCAAGTCTTTTAATTACTCATTCCTCATCTGTGAAAATGGGGATAACAGAACTCCGGTATCACTTGGGATAAATACAGATCAAGAGTCAGTAACTGAGGGTGCAGGGCAAGAGATGGAGAGACGATCCTATCACCTGGGCAGCCAGAGCTTCAGGTTTGCAGTGAAGGATCATCATCTTGTCAGTGAGGAGTCAAGTGTAAGAGTCAAAACCAGAGGGCAGAAACTGAGAGCAAAGGCAGCATCGCATGGAAAACTAAAGCTACTGTATCTAGTACATCCAAAATACATTTGCTCAGCACTATAGTTGAGTCAAGACGACACGGTATTTCTGTTCTATACAGTGACTTGGGATTTTTAATCACCATGAATGGGAAGAACCACAATGTACCTCTGCAAAACGCAAACCCTCTAACACCGTGGTATTATTCTGCTACCACTGTGCTTTGTTCAGAGTTGAATCAGAGAAACGTATGCCAAATACTGAAATAGCTTGTGCTTCTCAGAGGTCCCTACTGATATATGTTCACTCTGCTTAGCTTGGAGTATTTGGCAGAATTTCAATAAAAGGTGATACAACAGATGAAAAACTAATAGCACTGAGAAAATAAGAGGGATTTTTGGTTTTGCTTTAATGAGCTCTGTACAGTATGTTTGTTCTAGTGGTAGATGAAAAGAAATTGTGGTATACTAGAGAATTAAATGATCATGGAAAGTTTTCTGCAGCAGATGAATTCTGTGGACCAAATTCTATATAAAAAGTAAACAAAGGGAACCACAGAGAAAACAAAGGCATTGCGTTTAGAACTGTAAGATCACAGTTATGTCTCTTCAGTGTATCCACAGCCTTCTACATTAAAGACCAAAGAACTTTCCACAAGGAGCTAATTTCCTTCATCTACAACAGGAATTAAGATTCCAAACCTCACAGAGCACTTGGAAACCTGCAGAAGAGGCACTGGCAATTCTTGCATCCATTGCAACCTGCAGAAGAGGCACTGGCAATTCTTGCTTTGACATAAACATCGCTAATATCTCTTTCTGCAACTGAATTCCACTCAACCCCTTCCAAGAAAGACAGGCTCAATTGATGAAATTTAATTCACAAAGATTATTGCTTATCCACACAACTGTCTTCTTATGAATCCCTGAGAGCATCATCTCTGATTCACGTTAATGAATTGCTTTAAAGAATTGTACTTTTGTGTATGCATATACACTGCAATATTGACTTCCAGAGTGCCACAGTAAGAGCCCTACAGAGTGTTTCTAGTGTAATCACAGCAAAAACAGGAAGACAACTGGATCAGTCTATGGAAGCCTTTGCCACAGGATGCTATGGACATCTAACAAGGCTCCTATAAATTCATGGAATATAGTGTTTTTTGTGGATTTTTAAATGTGACAATTCAGATGCAGCTGCTTGTGAAGGAAGTCCTTAACCTTTTGTGTGATGAAAGGTGGGACTATGTATTTGGAGAAGAATCACTCTGCGTGACCTTTGTAGTGGGGATAGAGGGCTGGATGGGCCCTTGGTCCATCTGGTTTAATCTGAGATGGCAGTCCTTCTGTTCTTAGCCTAATCCAGCTGTCTTTTTGATTAAAACAATAAACACCTCTACAGCTTGTTTTCACATCAGTTTGACCCAGTAAAGGCAGGTGTAAAATAGAGCAGGGACAGGTGACCAACAATGGAGTTAATAAATCATCACTCACTTTTTCCCAGTAAGTGCCCATCTAGTTCCCAGCACTGGGCAACTCAAAAGCATTCATGATGTCTGCCCCCTCTGTAATCACTCAAAATCCGTCTGTCCGTCCGTCCCGCCCCCGCCCCCCC